>JAKGUB010000330.1:330000-347500 GCA_026261675.1 Hippocampus mohnikei
TTCCGCTCGCTGCTGGACTCGGATCACCATCCTTCCGAGATCGCAGGTGGGCGGGTTTTCGCAACCGAAGGAGAACGGCGGCGCGGCGCTCGACGGGGATGACTAAGGAAGTTTGTGTGCGCTTGTGTGTCCAGAGAGCCACCGCTTCTGCGACAGGGTCCAGGACGCTTACACCATGCGTTGCTGTCCTCAGGTAAAGCGCCGCCGCATCCCGTCGACGCGACTCGGAAACGATCGCCCACGTGTCGGCGTCTGGCTTCTTGTTCCCGCTCTGCTCAAAGGTCCACGGCGTTTCCAACGACACCATCCAATTTGTCCTCAACATCATCAACACGGAAATCAACAGCGCCACGGACAACCCGGTATCCGTCCTGCCTTGAATGGCTCCGAGGGCAGCGGAAGGGATGAACCGCGCTGGTTTGGGGGTCGCAAACGGCGGCGTTCTCCCTCGTTGTCCTCGGGTCCATGACCCAGAGTCCCGTTCCCGGCACCGCCACGTTTTCTGGACTAGCTTCCGATAATACGCCTTGTCTGTCACTTTTTGTTTGTTTTTGTTTCCTATTGGCCGCGCCAGATGGTGTTTGCCGAAAGAGGGGAGACCATCTCGGGCGGAAATTTCCATGGGGAGTACCCGGCGAAGGTAGACGCGAGACGACCAAAGCGGCGGCTTCAAGCGACGGCTTTGGTGGCGCTCTCAACCTTTCCGCCCGCCTTCCTGTCAGGCTCTGGACTTTCTCGCCATCGCGGTGCACGAACTGGCCTCCATCAGCGAGAGGCGGATCGAGAGACTGTGCAACCCGTCGCTGAGTGAGCTGCCGGCCTTCCTGGTCAACGAGGGGGGCCTCAATTCGGGCTTCATGATTGCACACTGCACCGCTGCCTCTTTGGGTGGGACCCCCACGTTCCTTTTCCCCCCACCTCCCCCGTTGACTTCAACCTCCCCTCACTCGTTTCCCGTCCGTGTCCAGTTTCAGAGAACAAAGTTTTGTGCCACCCTTCCTCTGTGGACTCCTTGTCCACCAGCGCCGCCACGGAGGACCACGTATCCATGGGGGGCTGGGCGGCCAGGAAGGCCCTGAGAGTGGTGGAGCACGTGGAGCAAGGTAAGGAACCTCTTTTCCCTTGCGCTGCAGGCCCGCCTACGGGGCTGTCGGAAACTTCCAGTTCGACCTTAGCTTGCAAGCTTCTCGAGTGACGAGCTCCTGCTATCGGTCCGTTTTTTGGTTTTTGCTTTGTGCTGCGAGCCTCCGCTGGGTCTCCAGATGATGGCCTGTCGCTAGTCCACGCTGTCGGAACTCCCTCCACATTAGCCCGGCGGAAACGGCCGAGAGTTTGCTCCTTGCCGAGTTACCTCACATTCACCCGCAGGATCAGTGCGTTCAGTCCACCTTCTTATCTTGCGTGATGACACGACTTGGCTGAAGGGATGTCAGTCTCCTCGTTACTGAGAATATTCTTCGACAAGGACTCTCGGACTGAGGAAACGCGCCTTGGCGTAAAAAATCCAATCCAGGAGGAGAAACAAAGAGAAAACGAGTCAGCCCATGTTTGTGCCACCTGACAAACGTTGTTTGTTTGTATCCGGGCTTCAGTCCTGGCCATCGAGCTGTTGGCGGCCTGCCAGGGCATCGAGTTCCTCCGCCCGCTCCGTACCACCACGCCGCTGGAAAAGGTCTACGACCTGGTGCGCAGTGTGGTCAAGTAAGTCAAACACAGCCAGGGCCAAGGTACAACAACGGTCCCGCTCCGGTGGAAGAGAGGCTCGGGACGGTTAATGTTTAATATTTGTCCGCAGGCCGTGGATTAAAGACCGATTCATGTCCCCGGACATCGAGGCGGTGCATCGCCTCCTGCTCGACCAAAAGGCAAGTACTTGACCAGCCCAAATCTACGCCCGCCCGCAGCCCGTATTTCGCGGCTGACTTATTTCTTGACTGGCCGCAGGTGTGGGCCGTGGCCAAGCCTTACATCGACAAATATCAGACGGAGTACATTCCCGAATCCCGTCCCGTCTCTCCGACTGCCTTCTCACTAGAGTCGCCTCCTTCGCCCAGGAAGCGCTGTCGCCATGACTGAAGCCAGGCAGTCGCCAAATGTGACCAATATCGACGCACGAACACACGGCAGCGTACCGCACGACTTCTGAATTGATCATTAATGGCTTTTGAACTCGTGCCTATCCTATTCTGATTTCGTTAGCTCAGCCATTCTCCCTAACTGTCTTCCAGTCTCATATTTTGAATGAAAATGACATATCTGAGGTAATTATGTTAAATTACATTAGAGACTAAATACTGTATAATAAAGTCTTACTCCTATACTTAGTCCACCAAGTTGTCTTCATTATTTTTTTTTCAACTTATTTAAAGGAGTTGAATCCATACTTTGAAGAGTATTTTTAAGTGACTCACTACTTTTGCCAACTCAGATCTGCTGTAAACGCAACATGGAGTTGCCGGCTTCACTGCGATAGTTGACGCAATGTCGCCTAAAATAATTCTCGTGGGGGGGTCTACAAAAAAACAAATTCCTTCGAGCCGGATTTGAACCAGCGACCTAAGGATTTCAGCTATTCGCCTCTACAGTCCTCCGCTCTACCAACTGAGCTATCGAAGGGTCGAACCAACACGCCGACATTTGCTTTATGTTTCTTTATATTTCGAATACGAGTACCGCTCCAAATGACTCCGATCCGGTCATTTCTCAAGATCCAGTTGACGCTTTGCGCTCAACAAATCGTGAAACGTTGTCTCTTCGCGTAGCGCAGAAGCGCAAGCTTGTCCTAGTGTTTATTTGAGCTTCTCCTGCTAACCGTAGCTAACACGTCGAAGCATGATGGTCCTCAATAGAATTACGAGTCATTAGTTTCCATCCTACATCACGCCTGACTTGTTGCTAGGCAGAATGCTGGTCCGCTACGTCAGTACAGTATTTCATTTTCTGCCGCAGCGCCCTCTGTAGACGTGCAGTGGCACTGCTTGGGGGGGATACAGGTGAGGACGTCTCGATCTTGTCCAACTTTGAGACCACCCGGCCAAGCAGCGCACCTCGAAGCTTCCCGAGCACTATCGGACGCCGCGAGCGCCTATCACGTCCCATTTGTGGTCGCGGGTTCGCATCCGAGTCGCTCCGGGGTGACTTTGGGCGGACGTCGGAAGTGAAAAGGTGTTCTGACGATTGTGTGCTTTGTGTCGCTTGGTGACGCCGCCCGACGTGGCTCGGCTCCAAGCCGCCCGAAAGGGTCAAGGGCTCCCCTTCACTTCTCGCCTCCTCCACATGACTTCGTTGACGCTCCTGTCCCCTTACCCCATTTATTTCTTCGACCAGGTGGGCTACCGGGCTACCGCTCTCTCTCTCTCTCTCTCTCTCTCTCTCCGTCCGTCTCTCTCGCTCTCGCTGCCGGCAGCCAACGACGAGTTAGTTGACTTGTCTGAATGAAAGTGCCCTCTTGTTGCAGCCTGCGCCACCGCGAAGTAAGAAGGGCAAAGTTGCGAATGTGGGAAAACCCACCAAAGACGAAAAGAAGGAAAAAAGGTAGGTTTGGTTCGGCGCAAGGGAAAACTAGCTTCGCGGCTCGCCGCAACACGACGAGGACGAGTCCAAGTAGCTTTCGCCTTCGTTCTGTTCCGGAGAGACACGAGCCCGGCCGGCTTGCTGTGTAAATGCTTAATCGAGAGTCATTATAGTTTTATTTGTGTTATTTTGGACTTCAAGATGGCGCCGCGAGAGTGGCTGCCTTTCCAGCAGCTCCTCTACTTCTTCCTTTCATAACTTTGCTGCTGTGAATTGGGAATTTCTCCATTGCGAGACTAATAAAGGTTTTCTTATCTTTATCTTATTAACTTTCTGTCCCTTTATGAAGATGAGTGAAGCTCATGGGCATTCTTTTTTTTTTTTTGGGGCGCCGCCATCATCAAATATGGCGGACCCGCTCACGACCAGAGCCCTCCTCAAAATGGAGTCGAAAGTCGTCTTTGCTTCAACAACGATCACTTTTTGAAGGGCAGAATGGCAACGCTCGCCAGGGTGTCCCAGTGCTTCGCTTTATTGGCTTCTCAAGTCAAATGATGAAGTAAACTTTCGAGCAAACTCAGCTTCACAGTTGACAGGCTAATCTTTACCTGCGTCCGACCCCCTGAAGTAAACATCGTACATGTTGTGTGTCTCGTACCTTCAGGTTTCAAATTTTGTGCCTTGCCGTCTTTCATCAAAACACAAATCCTTGAATCCCGATTTTTTATTTGATTTTTCTTCATCTTCGGTCAACGGATCAGGCTCTGCCTCCGTCTGTGGCTGGAGCATCGTGGTGGCGGCTTTCATCGCCGAAGTTATCAGATTGGTGGCACGGGCCACGCAAAAAACAAAAGGCACACAGCGTGGGGGGGGGGAGAGGAAAGAAAAATATTTTCAAACGTAAAGAAAAGGACTCGTCAAGTCACGGTGAAAGATTCCAGCAGCCGCTGTCAAGTCCAAGGCCTGATGTGTGTCGGCGCTTTTGGATGTTGTTCGGTTGTGTCGCGAAGAACCTGCCCAGTGAGTGACGTGGGTGCCGTTTGCTCCGACAGGTCTGAAAATGGCAAACTATTGAAGCTCCTGAAAAAAGCAAAAAGCGACGATCTTCCGGAGACCTCGGCAAGGGACGACACGTGCGAGGATGACTCGACGGAAGACGAGAACCAGGACCCGCTGGCCAGCCAGAAGCGGGCCGCCCCTCGCTTGCTGAACGAATTGGGTCGCCTGCTGTACCGCAACCGGGGCGCCTCCCTGCAGTTGGGCGACATCCTCAACTACTCGGCCGACGCCGCGCTCAAGCAGCCCAAGGAGGCCAAAGATGCGGCCCGACGCAAGGCGGCCAGGAGGAAAAAGTCTCAGAAGAAACCCTCCAAAACAAACCAAGACGCAACGGGTCGGTCCGGCTTTCTTTCAAGACCGCGCGTGCGATTTCTTTTGGCGCGTCGGGTGGGGAAAGCCACACCGTCGGACTGCGGGAAACTCCATTTTGGGCTTTAGCTGGGGAGAGATTGCTAGTTTTAGGAATTTTTAAAAAGTCCAGTCTGGGGCGTTTGTAGCTGGTCGATGAGCGTCAGTAGTCGGCGACTTTTCCACAAGCTGGATCGTAATTGTCGGAAAAACTCTCAAGTCTTATTTTGCGTGGTCCATCAACGTCATCATTGAACGAAGTGACGGATTTTGACATGACCGCCGATCACAAAATTAACCAAGTGTGCAAAATATCATCCTGTGTCTTTTATAGTGGAAATGGAAAGGAAAAACTCGTAGACATTCCACGCCCGGCCTCAAAGATGTTTTCTTTTTCCTTCTCAGATGTCGCAGCGGTACCTGGCGAAGCGTCCGGTAAGTCCATTCCATTCCGTCAATGAATGTGCTGCTGCAGCTTTAGCGTGGTCTGTCTTGAATTTCCCGCCGCTCAGCCGTCAGTCCCACGCCCACGGAAGACATGATCTCCGGCGGCAGTCAAGATCCAGGTGGGTGCCGCCGCCGCCGCCGCCGCGCTCGTCTTGGCTGCGCATGTTGTCACTCGGGTCTTCTTGCAGATTGGTTGGCTTTGCCGCTCCAGGCCTTGGACGAAGCCACGCCTCCTGCCAGGGGCTTGTGCCAGTGGGTGGTGGAGAGACTCAAGGCCAGCACCAGTCCACAGTCAGTTCCTCCTTGACTCCGCCTCATGCGTTCGCGAGCTGTCGTATGAAAAACACACAGCAATGAAACCGGTCGACCGAGACGTCTTCATTCAGACGTCTCGTTGGTCTTTCGATGTGCGCTGCTGCGTGGTTGGAGCACCGCAACATCGATGCTACTTGGTGTTAGCGTGAAGCCGGAAGAGCGCGAGGCCAAGCCGCTCTCTGTGTTTGAATTTGAACCTCATTGACACCCTGCAGTAGTCAGACAGCAAATCAAAGCCCCCCCCCCCCCCCCCATTTTTACATGCCGTTCGCCGCTCACTCACGTTTTCTCGGCTCTCGATCTCAAGCCCTAAATTCAAACTAAATGACGAGTGTTGAGCGTCGACGTTTGTCCGTCCCGCAGCATCAAACCGCGAGTGATGGATCAGGTGCCGAGTTCTCCCATCCTGCGTCACTACGTCGACGCAAAGGCCGGAATTAAGACTCACAGTCTACTGAGTGTGCCGAGCGAAGCCGACACCCCCGCCGAGGAAGTCGCCCCGTGGCGGCCGCCGCCGCTGAAGAAACTGCATTGCAGGGTCGCCAACGGGAGCTCCTTCATCTAGTATCCTTTGCGCCGCGTTGTATTGATTTGTTTTGAGCTAGCGCTCAAAAATATTTCGGCCGTCCATTTGTCCGAACCGCTTCTCCTCAACCAGGGTAGCGGGCATGCCGAAGCCGCCGGTCCCAGGTCTCTTTGGAGAAGAGGCGGCCAATCACAGGGCAGCACACATAGACAAACACCCGTACACGCTCACAATCCACAAATATTCCATCGAGATTCAAAATAAATGAAACAAATGTTGAAGTTTATGGAAGCTAAACAAAAATGAATTTTTTTTTTTAAAGCATAAAAAAGTAATTCAAAACTAACTAAAAAACAAAAAAAAATACTGAAGTTTATGAAAGCTAAACAAAAATGAAAATGCATTTTTGAAAAAATGAAAATTCATTTTTAAAAAAAGCATAAACCTGTTTAAAAAAGTAATTCAAACTAACTAAAAAAACAAAAACCCTAAAAATACTGAAGTTTATGAAAGCTAAACAAAAATGAAAATTCATTAAAAAAAGCATAAAAAAGTCATTCAAAACTAACTAAAAAACAAAAAAGAAAATACTGAAGTTTATGAAAGCTAAACAAAAATGAAGCATTTTTGAAAAAATGAAAATTCATTTTTAAAAAAAGCATAAACCTTTTAAAAAGTCATTCAAACTAACAAAAAAAAAACTCAAAAAAAATACTGAAGTTTATGAAAGCTAAACAAAAACGAAAATTAAATAAAAAGCATAAACCTGTTTAAAAAAAGTCATTCAAACTAACTAAAAACCTCAAAAAAATTCTGAAGTTTATGAAAGCTAAACAAAAACGGAAATTAAATAAAAAAGCATAAAACTGTTTAAAAAGCCATTCAAACTAAAAAAAAATACTGAAGTTTATGAAAGCTACACAAAAAAGAAAATAAAAAAAAAGCATAAACCTGTTTAAAAAGTCATTCAAACTAACAAAAAAAATACTGAAGTTTATGAAAGCTAAAAAAAAATGAAGCATTTTTGAAAAAATGAAAATTCATTAAAAAAAAAGCATAAACCGGTTTAAAAAAGTCATTCAAACTAACAAAAAAAATACTGAAGTTTAGAAAGCTAAACAAAAATGAAGCATTTTTGAAAAAGTGAAAATTCACCCAAAAAAAGGAAGCATAAACCGGTTTAAAAAAGTCATTCAAACTAACTCAAAAAAACCTAAAAAATACTGAAGTTTATGAAAGCTACACAAAAAAGAACATTTAAAAAAAAAGCATAAACCTGTTTAAAAAAAGTCATTCAAACTAACAAAAAAAACCACAAAAATACTGGTTTATGAAAGCTAAAAAAAAATGCATTTTTTGAAAAAATGAAAATTCATTAAAAAAAAGCATAAACCGGTTTAAAAAAGTCATTCAAACTAACAACAAAAAACCCCCCCAAAAAATACAGAAGTTATGAAAGCTAAATAAAAATTAAGCACTTTTGGAAAAAAATGCTAATTAATAAAAAAACAAAAAGCGTAAACGTGTTTTAAAAAAAGTCATTCAAACTAACTAAAAAAAAATTACTGAAGTTTATGAAAGCTAAACAAAAATGAAGCATTTTTGAAAAAATGAAAATTCATTTTAAAAAAGAGCATAAACCTGTTTAAAAAAGTCATTCAAACTAACAACAAAAAACCCCCCCAAGAAATACAGAAGTTTATGAAAGCTAAACAAAAATGAAAATTAAATTTAAAAAAAGCATAAACCTGTTTAAAAAGTCATTCAAACTAACAAAGAAAATACTGAAGTTTATGAAAGCTAAACAAAAATGAAGCATTTTTGAAAAAATGAAAATTCATTAAAAAAAAAAAAAAAGCATAACCCGGTTTAAAAAAGTCATTCAAACTAACAAAAAAAACCCTCCTAAAAAGACCTCCCCCCAAAAAATCCAACCATCACAACAAATTCCAAAGTGTGATCCCCCGGCTGCCGTTGCTCACTCGTGGCGCGCAGTTCATATCTGTGATATCAATAATGCCACAATAGATCAAATAAATACATCGGAAATTAATCGATAAAATGGTCTGACCGAGGCTTAAATTTCATTGGACCCAAAAAAAAACCCCACAGCAACCCCCCCAAAGAAATCCTGCGTCGGCAAACATGTCCCGGCATCAGAAAGTCCGTCCCCTTAACGCCGTGCCCTCAGCTACCCGTCGGGCAACATGGCCGTGTGCCACAGCCACTCGGGTCTTCCGTCGGGAGGCTTCTGCACCAACGTGTTCACCGACAGCCACGCCCCCGTCATCCTGGCCACCATCACGGCGTGCGGCCACGGTTCCGCCTCTCACCCTGTCAGGTGGCTTCGTCGCTTCGCGCTCTTCCGCCGCCTTTCTGGACGGCGCTCGGTGAATAAAACGGCGCCCTTGCAGCTCCGCGGTGACGGCCCTGTGGGACCAGCACGGCGGGTTCCTGTGCGACCGGGAGGGCAGCCTCAAGAAGGAGTGGTGCTGGAAGACTGACCGAGAACAGGAGAAGATCGTCGTCAAGGTGAAAGAACGGCGACGGCCGTAGCTTTTCACCTTTCAGTGGTTTTTGTTTTTTTCCGAGGATACACGCCGCCAAAGACCGTTGTTGCGCGTCGGAAGCCGTGAATTCCTCCAGCCCGCGAGGCGCCCGCGTCAACGGTGTATGTAACCCTGTTTGTGGATGTCGCGCAGCTGGCGAAGGGCATCTCGCTGCGGCTGCTGAGCGGCACGACGGCGCTGCTGTGCTTCAAGTGCGAGGACAACAAAGTTCAGCTGCCGCTCTCGGTTGCCCCGTGCTCCGCAAAGGAAGCGGTGAGAGTGACAAACGTTTTTTTTCTTCGTACAGCAACTCCTCATTGTCATGACATGATACATGATAGAAAGAGATTTGAGAGAGAGAGAGAGAGAACGAACCCACATCATTTTAGCCGCTCACCAAGAATCACGACGGCCCAATCCATTTTGCGATTGTAAACAGCCCTGCGATTGGACGCGTAGGAAAGCTTCAACTCATCAGATCACTGCAAGCATTATTTGTTGCGCAAGTCTTGGCTCGATTGTATACGGCCCAGCGATTGGTTGGGAAAGGTATTTCCTTTCCTGTCGGTGAAAGGTCAACCTTGACACTGACTTTTTCTCTCAAGCCGGTCCCCATGGGAATTGATTCTTGACATTTGAGTCCATTTCGAGGATTGAAGACTCCTGATCTTTCGTCCAAAAATCTCACAATTCCGCTCAAAACGATCCCAGAACAATGAATTGGAGAGACGAACTGGCCGCCATGAATCAGGTCAAAGAAAGATGCTACGTGCAATTTGATTGGTCCAATCGCTTGGAGTCAACCAATCGCTGGGCCGTATACAATCCAGCCGAGACTTGCGCAACAAATAATGCTTCTGATGAGTTGAAGCTTTCCTACGCGTCCAATTGCGGGGCTGTTTATGATCGCAAGATGGAAAGACTGATCGGGAGAGCTCGTGAAAACTCCACGACAAGGTACCTGAAACCCCACCCCCCCTAAAAGCTTCTTGTGTGTATCGTGGTGACTTGATGAACTCTGGCTCCCGTGGAGGCATGGCACTGACGGATCATGCCACAAAAGTGAAAAAAACATGCCGACAAAATCGCCATTCGACGGAGCAATTCTTCTTCTTTGCGATCGGCATTTTCCACACAAACGTCGTCAGCGGATACAACGAAAGACGTTCCGCCCTGGGGAAACAAAACGGGAGTTCGAGTTAGATTCAATTTGCAGTCCACAATTTCATTTTTCTGTCCTTTTTTTTGCATGAAATTGGACTTTCATTTCACTGCAAACCTCTCGGCTTCAGGGGGGCACAGCCCCCCCCCCCCAGTCAATCGTTACATTTCCGCCGAAAAACCAAATCTGTGTTGCCATCCCTGCGTTCTGCAATCCACGCCAGTTGACGCCGCCATGTCCTTGACTATGCCTGCTGACCGTGCCCCCCCCTCGCCCCTTCCCAGGAGGTCGACCAGACGTTCCCGGAGGAGTCGGCGGGGACCTTGTTGGCGCGTTGGAAGAAAGGATGTCACGCGATGGGCGAGCTGAGCAAACTTCGCAAGAAAGTCCGAGACATCCTGACCGCCTGGCTGGACTATTATCGCACCGCCACCGGTAACCCGTCGCCTCGCGCGCCGGATGAAAATGGACCGACAGTAAACGGGAACCGAGTCGCTCTTGGAAGCGAGCGCGCTCGGGCGAGGGCCCACGCGCCTCTGGGGTAATGACGCTCCCTCCCGCGTTTGCTCGTGTGCAGGTCTCAAGCGCGGTGAGAAAAAGCCAAAGGTCGCCAAGGGCAAGCACAAGAAGCGGGCGCTGTCGGCCAAGAAGACACTCGAGCGGGCCCACGGCAAGCTGGCCAAGGCCAAAGAAAAAGTGCCGGAGAAACTCGAGCAGACCGCCAAGAAAACGCCGCGGGAAGCTCCGGCCAAGACGAGGTCTGGCCCACGTTCACGCTCTACGCCAGTGGCCCCGACCTTTTTTTTGCCCCCTCGCGGGCCGCTTTAATGTCGAACAATATTTTCTGTGATGAAAAAATACCACAAAATAATCTCATTTGACCCGCACCAAAACCAAAAATTTCTAAACCTAATCCGAAACACGAGGAAGGTCCGATGTGGTTGCAACGCTCTCTAAACTTGCCTTCAAAATAAGATACGCCGCAAATACAAAATGCATGACCCATACGGCTCGCCATCGCCGCGCATCATGCCGAGTGGGCTCGGTGCAGAGTGGGAAGCTACCGTTGCGATAAATCCGTATTTGAAGCCGTATTAAATGTAGCCCTCTTTTTCTCGAAAGTCGCAGGCTCCTCTTCTGTCCCCCTTCCTAAAGTTGTTTTGTTTTTGACTCGTCTAGCGAGCTCCTGGGTTTCGTTTTAGCGGTAAGCCATCACGTGACCGAGAAGCCCGCGTCAAGAGTGACACGCTGTAGACGGATAGAGCCGAGAATCCGGTCATTTTTCAAAATAAAACACATTTCAGACTCCCCCAAAAAATAAAACGGAAGTAAGTTCTTTCTTCTTTCTGCGCAGCCCAGTACCAAATGACCCACGGCCCGGTACCGGGGCTTGGGGAACGCCGCTATGCGCTAATCGCGTGACCTCGCTTAGAAGCCCTTCGTTGAGCCCAACGAGGAGCTTGAATTTGATCGTGAGCGCCATTTTAGCGGAAGCAATCTTTCATCTTGAAACCGATGAAAAGCACCCGAGTTCTCATCGAAGGCAGTGGCGGACGCCGTCCCGTCGTCATTGGAAGATTCGTGTCGGAATGACGTTTGGCTGCTGCTAACGCGACGCGTTGTCAATGTTTCCGCAGGGTCCCCGCAAAGAACACCAAGGAGCACAGCATGTTGCAGATCGGACCCCTGCGTATCCTCGGCAACATCAAACAGGAGTAAGACCGCGCGCCGCTGCGGCTGTGTTGGCTGTTGCCCTGACGACCGGGTCGGGAAACCCTCAAACTTCAGGCCCCGCCCGAGCCGATCTAGGCTGCGCTCCGACCCCCCACCGACACGTCACAAAAGGACGCACGAAGGCTGAAACTGTCAGCCCGCTAAAAGTTTTTCTCGATACAAAAAAAAGACCTTAACTCATTCACTCCCAAAGACGTTTTTATACGTCATTTCAGACTTGGTTTAGAATTGGCTGGTCCTGAATGAGTCAATGAACCAAGAAGCAGGCGTCACGTATTTCCTGCATCCACATTCACCCCAATTTGATCTGGAGGAAACAAAACAACCCCCACCCCCCACCCCCACACACACACACACACACTTCTGACTTGGCGACTATTTGATGAATCGTTTCAAAGTCGGCGCCATCGCGATGCATCGAGTCGACGTTACAAACCAGCGAGCGATTGCCAACACGGCCCACGTTGCTTGCGTTCCAACAGCAGAGCGTCCATTTGACGGCCATGTTGTCAGCCAGCCTAACCCCGACTCCTCCCCCAACCCCCGACAGGTTAGTGGTCCTCCCAGACCATTCGGCCTCGCGCCTGCGCAGCCTGCCTCGCTTCCCCGCGCAGTCCGGCCTGCCGCCCTCGGTGCCGCTGACCGTGTGCCCGCTGCTGCTGCGGGCGGCCCTGCTCCGGCAGCCGACGGGCCGGGCGCCCAAGAGGTGCTGCTGCAGCACGGCGCTGATGCCCGTGCTGCTGGACGCCGAGTACGACGCCTTCATCACGGGCCAGCCGCGGCACAGCCAGCAGATCCTGGTGGTGGTGGTCACGCTGCCCGTCAAGCCCGGGGCCGCGCCCGAGCAGGACGCCATCCAGCAGCTCTACCGCAGGAGCAACAGGAAGAGGACCATGCCCTGCGCCCAGGTGAACTTTCCACCGCTCGGGATCGCCTCGGCTCCTTTTCCAAAGTCCAAATTCAAAGCTGGCGCCTCTCGAATCCGCTCGAGTGGAAAAATCCAAATGCCTTTTTTGGTTTTTCTGCCTCTTCCGCACGCACGCGCATGACAACAGCAAAGATGACCTTCTTGGGTCCATTTTTGACATTGACGTTGAAAATGTCTCCGACCCCCGCACGGAACGTTGTTGAGATATTTGACTGCGACCCTTAAAGCTTGCGCAATCTCGCTTCCTCGCTCGGACGTTCCCGAAAGAAATTCCACCCGTCGCTGTCCCTCACCCTTAATTCATGAATCGTACCAACTAGATGACACCTGATATTCTGCTGATTGTAACCTTCTATTAGGCGTAGAAAAAAAAGTCGGGTGTTTCCGGTAACCCGACCGACCGAGAATTTCTACCTCGGAAAAAAAACGTTACCGTCTGCATTTTTTTTCAAACAACCTTCAACATTGTTGTGTAATAATAATAATACATTTCATGTATAAGCGCCTTTCAAAACACTCAAGGACGCTTTACAATCAAAACAAGAACAATCAAACCACAGACAAAATTATAAATACCGTCATTTCCGCACTCTAGAGCGCACCTGATTATAAGCCGCACCCACTGCAATTTTGAGAAGAAAACCAATTTTGTACATACACAAGCCGCACCCGCATATAAGCCGCAGGTGCCCACATTAAAACATGTCAACAGATTTACAAAGAAAGACGATACACAGAGAGAGTTTTCAAAGTTTTAAGAATATAACTTAAGAATCATAATAAGATAACTTTCTTCCCAAACGGTGCCTGTGACGCGGCAGTAAAACGCTAGCAACATGCTAACAACACGCTAGCAACAGAATAGCAATGCGTCATATGCCTTTCTTTCTGCATTTTCCATGAAGAGGGTATATTCACGCTAATTTAATGTATTCACAAGACAAGAAGTTGCAGTCTTCCTCCACGCATATATTCCACCGCTCTTAATCTTACCTTTTCTACTCGAGCGCCCCCTGGCGGCCGTTAGAAAAATGACACAAATTGGCCGCATCACTGAATAAGCCGCAGGGTTGAAAGTTTGGGGAAAAAAGTAGCGGCTTATAGTCCGGAATTGACGGTACTTTTTTTCGACGCCTTAGTATGATGAAAAGACTGACGAACGAGGGCAGATTCGGAATCGGGGGCCAAAAATAAAATGTTAAAAATCCAGCTCGAAAAGTGTACTCAGATTTTTTTTTAAAAATGTGTCGATCAATGTTCTTTTAAAATATTTTAAAAATAAAATGGAAATTTTTTTAAAATTTTGCTCTGGTAAAAAAAGTCGTTGGACTGCGTCAACTGCTTTGGGTCCAAAACACATCAATGTACTGTTGGAAAAAGGAATAAGAAGGTTTCACTTGGCTCATTGGCGAAAAAGTACTCTTTGTACCTCAGTAGAAGTACAAAAAATATATATATTAAAGTAGAAATACGGATTCCACTTCTTGACGTAACTCAAAGTCAAAAGTTGCTTCAAGTCAAAAAACCCATTTTGAGCGTCATGCCAAAGGCGGCGTCCGTCCGTACCACCGCGACATCCGTGCTCTTTGTGCCTGCTCCGGACCAAATGACGAAGGCGCTCTTTTGCCACGCAGTGCCAGATGGACTCGTTTCGCCTGGTGAGGTACGAAGTGTCCACGGGGGCCTTGGGCTGCCCGGTGGACAACGTCCTCTTGCAGCATCGCCACAACGTCGCCGCCGGCATGATCCTGGTCAGTATGGGGCGCCGCGGCCGCACCTCAACGTGCCAAAATAATGCGGGTCAGAGGTCATTTTATGCTATTCAATGTGCTCAAGTGTTGTCCTTAAACAAACACAAAAAACCTGAAAAATGTTGTTTTTTTTTAAATTTAATATCAGACTTTAAAAAAAGAACCCCCCCCCCTTCCAATCAATTCAAATGTAATGTCAATGTGTTAGATGTACATCCGAGGGCGACTGATGTTTTTGGGCTACGTCTCCAGCGGCCGCACCTGCTCCGCCTCGGACCTTCACAAGCAAATTTTGAGAACCAGGGAGGACTACAGGTTGGGTGTCAGCCTCCCTCCCGATTACAAATTCAGGTAGGTAGGAGCGCCGAGTCGGTCGGCTCGGCGCGTCCATCGATCGTCCGAGGTGAACGTCAACCCCTCGCCCTCCCTTGATGCTTGCAGCGAGAGCGCCAAGGTCAGCGCGGGCTGCTCGGAAGCCTCCAACGCGAATAAAGTGGAAGAATCGGCGCCGGCGCCGACCAATGACATCACGCTGAATCACTCGCCGGAAAAGGAATACGTCGCCGAGACGACGTGAGTCGACCGGAAGAGGTGACGTCCTCGCCAAGGACTGGCTTGGCTCAGCACCGTACGCTAGTGGTGACGGTCCGCCATTGACTTCACGAGACCAAAAAAATAAAGACATCAAGAACCCTTCAGCCTATTTCCCATCAGCATGTTTTTCTCCCAATTTCCAAACCTCAGCTCCAGCGTCTGCGCCTCCAGCAGAAGAGTCTCCGGGTGAAGCGAAAGCCCGGACGACGGTTCAAGCGAGCCGCCTTCGCCTCTCTCGGAAGGCAACGTTGATGATGAACGTTCATTATTGTCAAAAGGGTTTTATAAAATGTGTACCGTTGTCATCTTTGTCTCAAATATGTCATGGATAAATACTGTTCAAACCTGCTTGAAGCATGCACACACAGTGTCTGGCTCAATGACTCTTTCCAGCTCCGGCGACACATTTAACAAACAAAGAAAGGAGGATGGATTTCGCTGATCTGTAAATAATCAACATCTCTGGTGACTGTGATCTATTTTATTTAGTTTTGACGTTTTTCTTGTGTTCGAACTGCCGCCAATGTCGAGGTTGGAGGAAAATGACGTGCTAGCGGTGTCTCTTGCTTTCGTAATACAGTGATCCCTCGCTACTTTGCGGTTCGTTTATCGCCAGTTCAGTGCATCGTGGATTTTTTTTTCTAATATACATGCAGTACAGTACTGCATATGTTGCTCTATGTGACTCGCTGTTGTTTTGCAGCTTCTCGCGGACCGTTTGCGGACTTTAAAAAAATTTTTTTTTACCTGTTTATGTTAAGTGGACGCCACTTCGCGGATTTTCGTTTATCGCGGGTGGTTTTGGTCCCCCATTCACCGCGATAAACGAGGGATTACCGTAATGGCACCCATCCCAGACAAGTGCAAGCACGGAGTTAAAATGCGTTATCGTGTCTCGTTTTGTTCGTCCCGCGGGTCCGAAAGGCATAGCCCACTCGCCGCTTCGCACTTTTGCTATCTTGATGCTGATCTTTTCCGAAAATGTCACATTTGACCTTCTTCTGTCTCCATTTTAAACTAGAAAAAAAATACACCCTGTGGAGATTGATTCCGAACAAACTTTTTTTTTCTTCCTTTTCCAACGGTGCTTAAGTCTTACCAGTCAATACAAGTTCCTGAAGATTAAACGCGTCTAGTCGATGTCTTGTCAATAATCTCAATTCCTCCTCACTGATCGCCAAACAAACAAACAAAAAGGCCCACCCGCTGTTTTCCCAACGGATGTTTTGGAGCATTCTGGCGCCCCCTACAGTTTTGGGGCGTCCCTACAAGAAGCCGAAAGCCGCAGGCGGCGTTGGACTCGAGTCGCTCGAAGCTTTCCGCGGGCTCCCGAGTTGTTGTTGTTGTTGTTGTTGTTCTTGTCGTCCAGCTCTCGACAGGAACGCGACGACGACGACGCACAAATGTCCGCGGCGGACATCTCGCGTTGACCACTCGCAAGTTGGCACCCGGACATGAAGTTTGGCGGAAAAGTCGACCGACTGACGCCATGATGAAGTCAGGTAAGAAGAAGTCAATCGAGGTTCGTGTCGCCCGCCGCGCGACGACGAGGCGCCGTCAAGAACGAAACGTGACGTGTCGACAACGCGATTTCAGTTCTTGGTCGCCTGGTTCTTTCGCAGCACTTTTGAACTGAATGCTGAACGTGTTGTAAAAGTCGAGGGCAGGTGCCGGTTGGGGTTCGAATTGGTTCAAATCACACACACACACAAAAAAAAAAAATGGCTGTCCGTCAGCGGGTGGAAACAGCTGAGATCCAAAATAGTTGTCGTGAGGTGAAGATGACGTCACGACGATCACCTTCCAAATCTCACATATTTTGAGTGTCTCGGGTGCTGTGCTGGTCCACTCGTTTTGCCAGTCGGACCAGTTTGCGTGACCTCTTCCCTGCATCCCTGGCCCCCAAGCCAAACCCCCCTCCCGCTCATCATTCTCATCATCCTTCCCGCGTGCGTGGACCTTGAGTTGGCTTGCTCAGCGTGGCGTGGGACAGAAAATCCGCTGTGGTATTTGTTGCACCCTTTGGGATCAGCGACCCCACCCGCCGGGGGCAACGTCTGCCGTCCACCCCCTAAACGGATTCAACATCCAACTTGGATGTCCTTCGGGGTCAGCGTGGATTTAGTTTTTCAGCGGAACTCCAATCCCTTTGGTTGCACTTTTTGACCAGTTGCCGGACAAAAACTGAACACAAATGTCAAAGTAAGGCAACACGTTGCTTCCCGTTTGTCAACGTAAAAGCCACTGGCCAGCGAGTTGACCTTTGCCCTCCACTGTCGTGACGGAAAGACGGCGGCGTGGCGTTGCTTTGGATGCGACGCCAGCGCAGCTTTTGAGTGGGAAAAATCAAGGTGAGGCCCTGAAGGCGGAGAAACGGCAACAGAGTGGAAGTCGGGGCAAATGGGGGCAAACCCTGCAACGCGAACCCGCCGACGGCCGCTGACGTTCAAATCGAGTCTCTGGCGCTTTACTTGTGTCGCTGCAAATAGAAAATTTGTTTTTTGGTCCGAAAGCAACAAAAACAAACTAGAACCAAACTTTATTTTGGGGGCGGAGCTTCTACTTTTCCCTTTC
>JAKGUB010000330.1:355000-582500 GCA_026261675.1 Hippocampus mohnikei
CGAGGCTCTGGAATGTGACGCCGTCGGTTTCTCGGGCCAAAGGCGTTCTGGCATCCGGAAGCTCAAAATACTTGCGGGTGACTCACCGGCGTGGCTCGGAGGAAGTATGTCGCCGATTCTTTGGAAAGCACCTGCGGCGTGACCTCCGGCCGCGGCGCTGACGCTCGGAGACGAAAGCCAAACAAAAAACCTCGATCGTCACGATCGCCGTCTGATATCGGGCCGGCGATGTTTTCATGGAGCGGCGTAGCTCAGAAATGCGCCGGGTTGTCCGCATCGCACGGGGATGCTTCTCACGTTTCTTTTGCAAAACGGAAACGGGACTGCAACGGTTACTCGGCTAATTCGATTAGCTCACAAAAATCAATCAATCAATCAATCAATCTCGCCGAAACACGCGGCCTGGCTGAGCCCCGCCTTTCTCGAGCCATATGCACTTCAGGCTGCAGATGCGACCCCAAGCGGACAAAACGTTTGCATGCCAAATTGCCGCATTGGCCCGAATATAAGACGGCCCTGATTATAAGACTTAAGTTTGAAAAAGGACTTTTTTGAACACCAAATTCATTTTTATCCAGAAAATCATGACAGTACATCGGAAACAAATGATTCTAAGAATATATTTGAGAGGAAAAAGCACGTTATTTTGCCTCATTCAAATCTTAATATCGGAACATTTAAATACGTTAAAAAACTCAAGTGCAGTCACAGTCGTAAATGAATTTCTTCTCTTTTCTTTCTTACCGCTATTTTTGATTTCTCTTCTTCGTGCTACCGCTATTTTTATTTCTCTTCTTGGTGACAGGGGTTCCCTTTGGCCTGGGAGTCGAGTTCGGCATTCGCTTCAATGATATCTGGCGCCATCTAGCGTCGTGAATGGGTATAATGTCTAGACCCCCAATATAAGACGACCAGTCTTATTTCAATGCCAAAAACACCGTCTTATATTCGAGCCAATACGGTAATCTTCGTCTGATCGTCCCCGATTGGGTTCCCGACTTTGGTTTGTTTGTTTTTCTTCTTCCGCAGGGACGAAACGGAGCAGGTGGCCGACATCTTCCTGAAGGTGGGGCCCTACCTGAAGATGTACTCCACGTACATCCGCGAGTTTGACAAGAGCGTGGCGCTGCTGGAGGAGCAGAGCAGGAAGAATGCGCCCTTCGCCGCCGTCGTGCGGGAATTCGAGGTAGGTGACGGCGACTCGCTTCTCGCCGAGGCACCGGTGTCGCTCGTTCCATCGCCAGCGTCTGCTGAGCAGCGTCGACGACCTTTCCTTTGGTTTTTTTGGTGTGAGTGTTTGTTTCCCTCTCCAATGCTGCGTTCTTTGCCGCAGGCCAGTCCGCGTTGCGCCAACCTGGCTCTGAAGCACTACCTCCTCAAGCCCGTTCAAAGGATTCCTCAGTATCAACTCCTGCTCAGAGGTAAGACTTTACCGAGCCGCTTGGTGACCGGCCCTGTGCCGCCTCTCCTCTTTTGGGCACTTCCGTTTGGAAGGAATGGGTCGCGCAAGTGGCGGCCCGCCGGTGGACTGCTTAGCGCGGCGACCTCACAGTGCGGAGGTCACGGGTTCAACCCGGGCTCTGGGATTTGCATGTTCTCCCCGTGACCGCGTGGGTTTTCTCCGGGTGCTCCGGTTTCCTCCCACATTCCAAAAACATGCGCGGCAGGCTGATGGAACGCTCGAAGGGGCAGGTCGCTGCCAGCACATCAAAGTCACCCAGCGTCCCGTCTCCCTCCCGCTACTTTTATGAGCGCCAGAGAGAGGCGGTCCTAATGTGGGGGTGGCCGAATGGGCCCATGTCTGAGCTTGGGAGCGTCGCGCAATTCCAAGCCATTTTTTTTGGTGTCCAGTGAAACTCCTCTAGAACGAAACCTACATGGGCGAAAATACCCCCTTATGTGAAAAAATGTGAAGTGTCAAATACGTGTGTGCTCATACTTAGGCACTATTGGAATAAAAATAGAGTACACATACGTCTGTGTGTGTGCGTGTGTGTGTGTGCTTCCATCTGAGACCAAATTCGCTACAGTGAAAAACCCCCTGTTGTGAAAAATGTCTTGCCGCAAACACGATTTCGTTGTAGAGGAGTTTGATAAACATTCAATGAGCCCATTTTTTTGGTTTGTTTGTCCCCACGCATTGTCCGTCGTATACAAGTGTCCTCTTCCTCTGCGTGACTTGGCGCCTCTGTCTTTCCTCCGGGTGTGCCTCTGTCCCTCCCCGGCAAGAAAATGGCAATGAAAAAACTCGGCCTGACACGTCTTGAGCGAAACTTTGTCCGGAATGCCAAATTGCGCAACTCCCTCGACTACCGCCGCTAAGAGGATTTTTCAAGCCAACGCCGGACGAAGTGGCACCAACGTGAGCGTTGTGACGCCAAAGCGCTTTGTTTCTGCCCGAGCCGCACAGTGCGAAGAATGCCGGGAGGGGGAGGGGGAGGAGGAGGGGGCTCAAGTGACGTGACGGCTCAAGTCTTTGTTTCCGCAGACTATTTGAGGAACCTGTCCAAAGACTCGGCCGATTACAAGGACACGCAAGGTCAAGAAAGCTGCCGGGCCGCCGCCGCCGCCGCCGTCGCTCGCTCGAAAGCAGCTAAGCTCTCTTTGCTCCCTTCAGATGCTCTGGCGATTGTTGAGGAGGTGGCCAAGCACGCCAACGACATCATGAAGCAAGGGGTGAGTCAAGGGGGTCAAACTCCACTGGAAAACGTGAGCCGTAGCGCCGGCGTGGCGGAAACGTGAGCGCAACCGGTGCGGCGCCACGCGTGGGACCCGGCACGCATCCTCCGTGCCGAGGGCCTCGTTGCTTTGCGTTCATTTCGACGGGGCGGGGGGGGCAGAGTGGCCCCCAAGCGCGGTCACGGCGCAAATGCGGCTGGCGTGTGCGGAGGCCGCACCTGACGTCTCCCGTTTTTGCGGCCGCCCCAGGACAACTTCCAGAAGCTGATGCAGGTGCAGGGCAGCCTGAATGGCCACCGCGAGATCGTCCAGCCCGGCAGGGTGAGCCGCTTCTTCATTCGCCGCAACCCGGGGGGGCAGGGGCCCCCATCCAACCCTTTTGTCTCTTCTGTTGCGCCAGACCTTCCTGAAAGAGGGCGTCCTCAACAAGCTGTCCAGGAAGGTTATGCAGCCCAGAATGTTCTTCCTGGTACTGCCGCCGCCGCCGCCGCCGCCGCCGCCTCGCACCATTCCAAACACGCAAAAGCAAACGTTTTCCTCCTCCACGACAATAACGAGGCGGCGAAACGCGTCGCGCCTGTCCGGGTGTCGATCGCGATCGACCAGGCGCTCGCGGACCGGTCCCAAGTCGAACATGCGGGGGGGGCAGGGGGCGGGGCAAATTGGCAAAGGCGTCCCCGCGCCTCCGCGTCAGCTCACTGTGGTACACAAAAGAAAAAAATAGAGGCAAATATATCACCATTTAAAAAAGGATTTTGAAAATTTAAAAAAGAAGAATTCCCCTTATGGATGAACAACATCCATCCATCTATCAATCAATCTATTGATCATGTCTTCCGCCACAGGATAATGAACTCAGCATGAGACTTGATTTTGAGTTAGACTGTTTTTGTGCTTTCTACTCGCTAGCCTTTAGCGCTGGGAGAGGAAAAAAAACAATTCCAGGGAGTACGGGTGTCAAAGGGACGGCCCCCGGGCCCACGTGCGGCCCGTCACGTCATTTTGGGCGGTCCGCCATTTAAGCCGATCGAGCAACGTCTTGGAAAGGTGGCGCTTTTTGGTGGTGGCGTCTGCCGCGCCACCTGAATCGTTTTAAAGACGCTCACTGGCTTGATTGCGCTTGCCCCCCCCCCACTCTGGCTTATGCTTTTCTCCTCCAGTTTAACGACAGCTTGCTGTACACCACGCCTCTGCAGTCGGGCCAGTACAAGTTCAACAACCTGTTGTCTCTGGCGGGGATGAAGGTGAGAGCAAACTCCTCTTGGGTCATCGGGGGACATCGACCCAAAGCCAGTCCTCGAGGGCCGCCGCCCCCCGACCGGGACGCTCGCCGGGCTTCCTCGAGCTCAACCGACGGTCAGGGGATCGGCGCGACCAGCGCGCGCCGATGACCCGCGCGCCCCCCGCGCGCTGGAATTTGCCGCCGGCCGTCTGACGATGATGCGAACGGCGACAGGTGAGCCGGCCCAGCCAGGACGGCGGCCAGAATGAGTTCATCGTGGAGAGCGTGGAGCGCTCCTTCATTCTCTCGGCCAGGTCAGCCATTTTGCATTTCACTCCTTCGGCGCCGTTGACGTCGGTGTGGAAAAAGGGAAAAAAACGAAAACCCCCCCAAATCTTGTGTGCAGTTCGCCGTCGGAGAGAGACGAGTGGCTGCGGGCCATCTCCGCAGCCATCGGCGATTACACCAAGAAGAAGATCACTTTCATATCCGGGAAGTCCTTCGACGAGGTAACGCAAGCGGGACAAAAAGTGCTACGTAACCTTTGTGCAGTCGCCCCCCCCCCCCACGTGCCATGAACTGATCGTCTCCTTGGGGTGGTGGTGGTGGTGGTGGGGGGAACGTTCTCAAGGTCCAACCGAGCAACGGCGGCGACGGCGCTTCGTTGGGCGCCAAAGCCCCCATTTGGATCCCGGACCCCCGCGCCACCATGTGCATGATCTGCACCTGCGAGTTCACGCTGACGTGGAGGCGCCACCACTGTCGAGCCTGCGGCAAGGTCGGGTTTTTTTTTTGGACGTCTCTATTTCCGAAAGCTTTGTAAAACTCTCTATGACGTCAAGACCACGACAGAATTACCGTAGTTTCACGACCATGAGGCGCCATTAAAAGTCGAGCGTATGGCCGACGCGCTGTTTCTATAGAGAAAAGGCGGGCGTGAGTGACGTCAGGCATGCGGAAGTCTGCCAATGAGTGAAGGGTGGGCGTGCCCAACGACACGGTGCGCCGAATGCTCGGTAAAAAACGGTACGCCGAATGGAAAACCAAATGATGACTGTTCGAATCCGAAGAAAAAAATGTCTCCTCTTGTTCATTTGGATGTTTGGTTCAGAAACGTTCACATCCATCAATGTACATTGTCGAATTCCACCCCCGTTCTTCAAGTGAGTTGTTCATTTTTGAAGCGATAATCGAACTCATGAAAATCAAATGTAAAAAAAATAAAACAAATGATTGACACGATCAATTGAAATCTCTTGATCGAATAGCAAATCAAAAGCTGTCGAGGAATCATTGCCGTGCATTCCGAAATGTTTGGAGTAACTCACGGATATCCATGTTTTGAAAGACGTATTGTTTTTATTTTTACTCTTAGAATTATACAGTGAAACTCCTCTACAACAAAATCGTGTTTGCGGCAAGACATTTTTCACAACAGGGGGTTTTTCACTGTAGCAAATTTGGTCTCAGATGTAAACACACACACGTATGTGTACTCTTTATTGTTATTCCAATACAGTGAAACTCCTCTACAACAAAATCGTGTTTGCGGCAAGACATTTTTCACAACAGGGGGTTTTTTCACTGTAGCAAATTTGGTCTCAGATGTAAACACACACACGTATGTGTACTCTTTATTGTTATTCCAATACAGTGAAACTCCTCTACAACAAAATCGTGTTTGCGGCAAGACATTTTTCACAACAGGGGGTTTTTCACTGTAGCAAATTTGGTCTCAGATGTAAACACACACACGTATGTGTACTCTTTATTGTTATTCCAATACAGTGAAACTCCTCTACAACAAAATCGTGTTTGCGGCAAGACATTTTTCACAACAGGGGTTTTTCACTGTAGCAAATTTGGTCTCAGATGTAAGCACACACACACACACACAAACGTATGTGTACTCTATTTTTATTCCAATAGTGCATAAGTATGAGCACACACGTATTTGACACAGGAGAACGGAATTGTGTTCATGCGTGAACATTTTTTCACATAAGGGGGTATTTTCGCCCATGTAGGTTTCGTTCTAGAGGAGTTTCACTGTAGTTCTTTATTTTAACATCGAATTTTTTTGGTTTCAGTGCAGTGTTATGTGTGTCAAAAATGTTGAATTGGATTTCCTGATGTTGGATCGATTTTGTGACGCCATGCCAAGGATTTGACACTGCGATGCAATTCTCTTTGTGTCCACTAGGTGGTGTGCCAGTCGTGTTCGTCCAACAAGCGAAGCCTGGAGTACCTGAAGAACCAGTTGGCAAGAGTGTGCGACCAGTGTTACCTGCTGCTGCTGCTCCCGCAGGAGCACCAAAGTAGCTCTCCGGCGCCCGACGTCCTCACACCCCTTTTTTGGGGTCTTCAACTCGTTGACGAGGATTTCTTTTGTCTGCCAGGCCAAGAAGACCTCTCGGCGGCCGCACTTCCCAAAGCCTCCTTTGCTTTCTCTCGCAAACACAAGCGAATACCAGCAGCCCTCAAAGAGGTGAGCTCGCGGCCCCCCCCCCACCCCCTCACTCTTCCAACGGCGCCTCGGGCCTTTCTTTGTCAGGTGTCGGCCAGCACCGGCAACTCCTCCATGAGTGGCTACTTGCAGCGGTCCAAGGGCAAAAAGAAGCAGGGCAAGCGCTTGTGGTTTGTCATCAAAGACAAGGTTCTGTACACCTACGCTGCCATGGAGGTAGGCCACGCCAACGCCAATCCCGCCTGTGTTGTTGTTGTTGTTGTTGTCGAAATCCATCCTTGAGGCGTGACTCCGCGCCCGCCAATGTGTTTCCCCCGTCACGCAGGACGTGGCCGCCCTGGAGAGCCAGCCGCTTTTGGGCTTGGTTTTAAAAGTCGACCCGTCCCAAAAGTCGCAGTTCAAGCTTTACCACAAAAACACCCTCTGCTACAATTTCAAAGCGGATGACGTCCAAACAGCCCAGAGGTGAACTCCGAACTGACTGACCCCTGTCCAGATGTTCTCGCCCAAAATAAATGAGGAATACCGCCTTAACTGAATGTGCCCTCCTCAGGTGGATCAACACATTCCGAGAATCAGCAATACTGTAGTAGCCCGGGGGGGACCGACTGCGTGATGTTGACATTTCAGCGGTGGACGGGACGTTTTTTTTTACCTCAGTGCTCCCAGAGGGACACCACATCTGCTCTCTTGAGATAGAATGGAAACCACTTGAAGGCTTTTTGCCCGACTTCCTGACCGGACCTTTTCTGGACATCTATTGTTGCTTTCCGTATACAACAACGGGAGCATTTAAAAAAAAAATAGTATTTGTGATTAAAAGCCCGTTTGTCTTTCGTTTGGTTTTTTTATGGTTACGTCTGGTCTAGTTGCGTCCACACAAGATCTCGCTGTTCGCTGTAGCGCACTTTTTTTCAATTCACATGTCAAGAACTTTATTTTTTTTTAAATAGAAATGTCAAAGTAAGTACACTACTCGTAAAAGGAGGTGTTCCGTGAATCGTAATAGGAGCACTTGCCTCACTCAAATGTTGGTAAATCGCAGCTCATCATTCCACGCGCGTGCATGTGGATGACCACAAAAGATGTGTACGGTGATCCCTCGCTACTTTGCGGTTCGTTTATCGCGAGTTCGGTGCATCGCAGATTTTTTCAAACATATAAAAAAATGTGGTTTTTTTACATATACATGGAGTACAGTACTGTATATGTTGCTCTATGTGACTCGCTGTTGTTTTGCAGCTTCTCGCGGACCGTTTGCGGACTAAAAAAAAAAATCTTTTTTACCTGTTTATGTTAATTAGACGCCCACTTCGCGGATTTTCGTTTATCGCGGGTGGTTTTGGTCCCCATTAACCGCGAGAAACGAGGGATTACTGTAAATGTTGTTCTGCAGCAAACGAGACAAGACAGACGGACAAACGCTTCAAAGCAGCCTGCTTTCATGGACAAATACCAAAACTAGAATATTGACTGTTGACAGGCTGACATTTGAAAAAATGCGTTGAATTTTATGTTAGAATCTAACTAAACAACTAACCAAATATCAAACTACTTGATTGTGTACCAATTAGTTGTCCGTGTATTCATTGCTGCACCTCGAACAATGACACACTTTCCCTTGCGTGATCTGTGTTGACAAAATAATTGAAATAAGTCATGGAAAAGAGTGACAGCAAACTATTGTAGTCTACATTCCACAACTATTTTCCATTTATGAACTTAGTGGAAACGAATGCCTGTCAAAGCGAAGGAAAATTGCGTCCGTGGTAGCGTTTGAGTGTCTTTTCAACAGACACGTTTGCAAAGTCGCTCAAATGGATGCTTGGGCGCTTTCCAAAAGTTGCTCAAGCTACTAGAAGCTAGCCACACTTCAGCGCTAACTCGCCATCTTTGCGCATGCGCACATT
Source organism: Hippocampus mohnikei (assembly GCA_026261675.1). NCBI lineage: Eukaryota > Metazoa > Chordata > Actinopteri > Syngnathiformes > Syngnathidae > Hippocampus > Hippocampus mohnikei. The sequence continues at coordinate 363,279 of JAKGUB010000330.1, forward strand.
ACCCGAATAGCAAACCAAAACAAAACAATTGGGGTCACGAACTCTGACCCGCCCTCCATTCTCAGAAAAAAGGATAATTTATTTGGATAGTAAAGGATAAATTTCAATTTCCGGCGTCCTATGGACAGGTAAGGAAATGTGACTTAATGTGTGTACGGGAGGCGCCACTGTTGGCTTCGCCGTTTGAACGGCCCCATCCGCGGGGAGGGCGCCGGGGAGCAGCCCGGCCGGGCTGCCTGCCTGCTAGTGACTTCCTACTAGCACGCAGCTAACAGCTAGCTAGCCAGCACTCGCGTTCGCACCACGCCGAGTAAGTATATCGCCCAACGCCAATAACCCCCCCCCCCGAACCGACGGCACATGAGTTGACATTTTTGGCGTGACGTCCACGTTAGCATAAGTAACGCCATTCGATCGCCGGCTCGTGTGCTAGCTGCTATTTCGCCGACGTTAGCTAACCGCGACGTTAGCTAACCGCGATTCCTTCTAAGGTGCAGCTGCAAAGTGGAGATAGTTGCGCCGCTCATGCCGCGGCGGCTTTGGAGACGAATGTCGAAGCTTTTTTTTTTTTTAGAATGCGAACAACTTTGGTCGAGGTCGCCGCGTTTCCGCTGCGCTCGCTCGCTCGCGCGGCCCCGCTAGCATGTTTGAACCCTTCAACGTTGACCTTTCACCGACAGGAAAAGAAATACCTTTATCTTCCGTATCGATTTTTTCTCCCCCCCCAAGGGGGGGCCCTGTCAGTCGGGAGTTTTTGCCTTTTCTTTCTTCCCTCCCCCGTTATTTGTTTTTTTTTGTTTTACTCGTAAACGAAAATGACGCCATTCCTTGCCATTTTCATCGCCAATAAAACAATGAGCATTTAATTGCGCCGGCGGAGTTGCAAACGCAGGCCAGAAACGTTTGTTGGTGACGGCCGGCGATGCATTGCATGTGCAAAGACGTTCGGCCATTTGATTAAATTGATTCATTGCCCACGACTAAACCCGAAAGTTCCTTCAGGTCCATGTACTCGTCCACTCCTTGTCCTTTTTTGGATTGGATCAACCTGCAGTTCACTCTAGTTTCTAGTGTGGAAGTGCAAGTAACCTCTTGCTAGTCTCAACCAACTGTGAGCCTCCACTCGGGGTCAGGGAGTCATCCTTTAACCGCTTTGACCCCCAGTGGAGCAGATCTTACGATGCAGAGGCCAATGGGCAGACCCGCCGACTCAATCGCTTTATGAACCATGTCCAAGCATGGATGATATGGGGTCGCCATCCTCACATTCCGTTTTATATTACCTGTGACTTTGATTGCGTGTGCCTAAAAAAAAAGGCGGGGCCAGGTCCGGTGAGTGACGTGGGCGCCCAGCCGCCACCGCTACTCCATCTATGTTTGCTCCCTAGGCGCGCATACTTGACGGGCCGCTGAGGCGAGTCGCGGTGGCCGGTGGATGTGTGGCAGTGCGAGCATGGACGGGCGCGCGCCGAGGATACAGCTCGTGTCAGCAGACGGCAACATGTCCGTGGGGCACCGAATTCAGGTGAGGTTTCTTTTTCATCACGAGAGAGAGAGAAAACGCCGGTGTGAATAGCCTCAGGCGTAGAAAAAAAAAGGAGTGTGTTTCCGGTAACGTGAAATTTCAGCATAGGGTCCAGAACAAGAACAAACATGAAGCAAAGGTGTGTTATCAGTAACGGGTGTCAAGCTTGAAACGGACCTGAAAAGGAGTACATCGCTGGAGGAGTTGAAAAATCATTTCAAAAGATTAGTACCCAAAAAAAAAACACGATATGAATCAGAATTAAGAAGATCCATTTGATATACTTCTAAAATGAGTATTACGGTTGTTTGTTCTTGTTTTGGATTTGGATCAATTTATCATTATGTACTGAAGAAATGCAGTCATTATAATGAATATGAGAAAATTGGAACAAAAAAGGAGAAAGAATAATGATAAATACACAAACCGAAAGGTGTATCAATAGAAAAGTAAAGTACCACAATGGTAAAAGTATTTGATGATATGTAGACTTTTCCTTCTTCTTATTTGTTTTGATAAATGTCCAATTTCTATTCTACACAATAAGGGGTAGGACTAGATAAGTACTTTACTTCTTCCTACTCCTTTGAGCATACAACTGTGATGATGTGTGTTTTTTTCTTTTACATACCGTCATTTCCGCACTCTAGAGCGCACCGGATTATAAGCCGCACCCACGACATTTTTAGAGGAAAACCAATTTGTACATAGACAAGCCGCACCCGCATATAAGCCGCATGTACCCACATTAAAACATGTCAACATATTTACAAAGAAAGACGCTACACAGAGAGAGTTTTCAAAGTTTGAATCATATCACTTGACAATAATAATAATAATCTAACTTTCTTCCCAAACGATGCCTGTGACGCGGCAGTGAAACGCTAGCAACGTGCTAACAACAGAATAGCAATGCGTCATCTGCCTTTCTTTTTGCATTTTCCGTGATGAGGGTATGTTGACGCTCATTGAATTGATGCACAAGACAAGAAGTTGCAGTCTTCCTCCACGCATATATTCCACTGGTCTTAATCTGACCTTTTCTACTTGAGCGCCCCCTGGTGGCCGTTAGAAAAATGACACCAATTGGCCGCATCACTGAATAAGCTGCAGGGTTGAAAGTTTGGGGAAAAAAAGTAGTGGCGGCTTAGAGTCCGGAATTGACGGTAGTTTTTAAATTTTCCTTTCATAAATTTTGCTTGCCTTTTTTTGCTCAATAAACAAACAAACAAACAAGGTTTGGAAAAAAATGTCGACGGTAAAGTTTTTTTCCCGAGGTCGAAATTCTCAGTCGGTCGGGTTACCGGAAACACACCCTTTTTTCTTCTACGCCGTACCGAATATGTCCCTCAACTCCCAACACCAAATGCTGCGAACTTTGTTCCCATCGGGACGGATGATTTTTCTGTCCGTGAGCTAAGCTCGGCTGACGTTCATTCACGAGTGGCGAAGGCGCCGACGGATGACTGTTGCAAAGTGCTCTTGAGAAAGGAAGGAGAGGCCGGACTTGAGCCCGGCCGCCTGTCATGCGTCATCTGTCAATATCCTCCAGATCGTCACCGCCCTGGAGCCGGCGTCTCCCGGCAAGCAGCAGTTCATCCTGGCCAACGCCGAGTACTCCCCCGGCGGCAAGGTGATCCTGGCCAAGCAGGACGGCGGCTCCCCAACAAGGTCGTCCTCGCCGGCCCCGACGGCTGCGGGGTCAACCGGCTGCTCTTCGCCTCTCCCGATCTGTCGGGGTCGCAGATCCAGGTGCCGCCCTCCCCCCCCCGAAACATTGCCGTGACTCTTCCTGTGCAGAGAAAAAAAAGCACTGGGGGACAAAAAGGGAGTTCAAGTTAGATTCAATTTGCCCATTCTTGTTAGTCCACAATTTCATTTTTCTGTCCTTTTTTGCATGAAATTGGACTTTCATTTCACTGCAAACCTCTCGGCCGGGGCAGCCGAAAAACAAAATCTGTGTTGCCATCCCTGAGCGTTGACGGGCACGTCTGCAATGTGACTCGCGTGCCTTCAGACGAATCCGGTTCAACATTTTGCTCTTTCCATATGCGCGTCTCATTCTCTTTTATTTTGAAGTGGAACATCCTGTTGCTTTTGTTCCCCTTTCTCGTTTTGACTGGACTTTTTGGGTCGCCGCTGCCGCTGCGGGGCCACGATTGCGTGGTTTGCAAGGTGCTGAGCGCCGCTCTTCTTTTGTCCCCTTTTTCGTCAGTTCGTCACCGAGGGCTCCGAGCAGTCCGCCGCCAAGCCCGTTGTGGAGTACTGCGTCGTGTGCGGCGACAAGGCCTCCGGTCGGGATCCTCTTCGGTTTCAAAAGCAAGCCACGCCCCCCCAAAAACATTTGCATTTTTTGTTTGAAAATCCTGCTTGTGTGTCTCCCCCCCCCTCGATTGCGCAATCAGGGCGCCATTACGGAGCGGTCAGCTGCGAGGGCTGCAAGGGCTTCTTCAAGCGCAGCATCCGGAAGAACCTGGCGTACACGTGCAGGGGCTCCGGCGAGTGCGCCATCAACAAGATCCACCGCAACCGCTGCCAGTACTGTCGGCTGCAGCGCTGCGTGGCCGTGGGCATGAAGCAGGATTGTACGCCCGCCGCCGCCGTCGCCGCTCCAACGTCCGGCGCGACCCTGACCCCCGCGACCCTGACCCCCCGCCGCTGTCTTGCAGCCGTGCAGTGCGAGAGGAAGCCGATGGACGTGCCCGCCAGGGAGAAATCCGTCAACTGTGCCGCCTCCACCGAGAAGATCTACATCCGCAAGAACCTGTGCAGCCCGCTGGCCGCCACGCCCACCTTCGTGTCCGACAGGGAGACTTCCAGGTGACGCAGACGAACGCTCCGCGTCCGGGCCCGTCGCCTCGCGCGCGCCGATCGGCGGGCGACGACAATTTATTGATGCCGTTCGTTTTTTTGTTGTTGTTTTTTCACCCGCGCGCGTCCTACGTGAGCGAACATCCCGTCGCGCCGCCTCGATTTGGACAAAAAGGGAAACGCACAGATTGGCAAAAACATGGCCGTGTGGAGTGTTGTCTCGGCTAGCTTAGCTTAGCTTAGCTGTTGTTGTGTGTGTGTGTGACGTCATCGCGTCCTCTTTTTTATTTTTTTATGTCATCGTTTGACGTTGTGGCCCGACGCGCATCTGTCCCGACAGGTCGGCGCATTTACTGGAGTCCAGCATGTTGCTCAACATCCAGCAATCTTTCCCCAAGCCGGGAAACACCATCTTGATCCCGGCGTCCTCGGAAAAGGTACCGACCGCCGCGCCGCACCTCCTTTTTGGGCCCTCCCTCCCGCCGGAAAAGCCACAAAACGCCGCCCGCGGGGGGCTCCGTCGTCGCTACAAAAGTCACCGTCCTTCAAGTTGTCGAGCTGTTTTATGCCGGAAAGCCGCTTAACGCGCGTCGCCTGCCCCGGCACGTGTCTCCGCCAGCACACGACGACCCCTGCCACGGCGACCTGGGCACGCTGGCCAACGTGGTGACCTCGCTGGCGCACCTCAACAAGGCCATGGAGGCGGCGGCGGCGGCGGCGAGCCGGCCGACGCGCTCGGCAACGGCGACAGCTCCATGACGGACCTGCAGGAGGACGAGCAGAGCGACATCACCAGGTGAGCGATTTTGGCGGCCGGGCGCGGCGCTCGCGTCCTCCTGGACGTGGCCCCGCCCCTCCACGGGACACGTTGTGGTTCCAGCGTGCAGCACGACGACTTTGTTTTTGGTTTTGGTTTTCCTCCTTCAATGACATCACCATTGTGTTGTCGTTATTTCCGGAGCAGCCGGAACGCCCAAAACGCGTGCGTTGAGACGTCGCAACGAAACGCTCCCAATGGGAAAATCGGTTTTGATTGCAAACGCGCCAGCGCGTCCAACCCGATGGGACCATTCTGTTTTCAAAGCTAGCAAACGCGGGAAGGAAACGCCGCCGCTAGCATGACGTCGTTGTTTTTACTCGATCTGAGCGGAATCGAATCATAATGGCGTCCGACTTGAGCGCGACGCGAACGACGCCCGGCTGTTGCGGCGAATTGTCTTTTCCCCGAGAGCCACTTTTCCAGTTGCCCCCCCCCCTGTGTGTCCCCCTCCAGAGCCTTTGACACGCTGGCCAAGGTCCTGCACGCCGGCGATGGCTCGCCGCCGCCCAACCTGGAGGCCACCATGCGGCTGATGTCGGGCGACCAGTCGGGCCCGGTGTCGGACGTGGAGGGCTCGCTGCTCTCGGAAAGCCATATTCCGTTCAAGGTAAGCGCACGGGGGGGGGCGACCGCCGTCTGGCTCGCTCACCCTTTTTTTGTTGTTGTTGCCGCAGCTGATGATGCCCGTGCCTGTTCCGGAGTACCTCAACGTCAACTACATCTGCGAGTCGGCCTCGCGCCTCCTCTTCCTGTCCATGCACTGGGCGCGCTCCATCCCCGCCTTCCAGGCCTTGGGGTAAGTGACGGGCGGGCGGGCGGGCGGGCGCCGCCACTCGGACAGACGCTCCTCTGCAACCCCCCCCTGCGCCGCCGCCCCCCTTTTTTCTGCAGGGGTCAGGAGGACAACGACATCAACCTGATGAAAGCTTGCTGGAACGAGCTCTTTGCGCTGGGGCTGGCCCAGTGCGCCAACGTGATGAGCGTGGCCGCCATCTTGAGCGCCATCATCGGCCATCTGCAGACCAGCCTGCAGGAAGGTACGGCGGCGGCGGCGGCGGTAAAACGTCAGCGTGGGAAACCGCAGTCACTTTGTCTTTGATGACTCGATCGTCATGGCAACCATTTGAGCCGTCTAATCAAACCAAAGCAAATGCGGAGGCGAGCGTGCCCCTTTTTGGCCTTTCGAGCCTTTCCGAGCGCGAGGGCGTCACGTCAAAGCGGCCCCCCCCTGCCGAGCCGCCAAATCACTCGATGTGACATTTCCCAACGTGGCGGCACAGAGCGCCACCTGATGGCGACATATGAACCATCCGTGCTTTTAGTCACGTCTTAGTCGTCCGGTGACGATGCGCTGGGAGACAATGTCGCCTCGGCAACAAGTGGCCAGGGGCGAGAACTAAGCTTCCCCTGCTAAAGCTGCCGACCCCGCGACCCCGGCCCGGATCAGCGCTAGCACTAGCATCCATTTTGGCCCAATCTGCGCTCTTGAAAACAACGTTGCGCTCAACAATCCCAACATTGGTTGTCGCTCGCTCACGTCCATCTCGCCCCCCCCCGGCCAACAGAGAAGCTGTCCCAAGAGCGCGTGAAGCTGGTGATGGAGCACATCTGGAGGTTGCAGGAGTTCTGCAACAGCATGAGCAAGCTGGCGCCGGACGCTTACGAATACGCCTTCCTCAAAGCCATCGTTCTCTTCAGCCCCGGTGCGTCCCGCCCGAGGAGTTCCCACGCGGGGGGGCGCGCTCGCGCGACAACACGCACGGCCAACGCGCTTTCTTTTCTTTTCTCTCAGACCACCCCGGCATCGACAACACCCTGCAGATCGAGCGCTTCCAGCAGAAGGCCTACATGGAGCTGCAGGACTACGTGGCGCGGTCGTACCCGGAAGATTCCTACCGGTTGGTACCGCGGCGGGCGCCGACCTCGGCAAAGAATGGTCCTCGCCGCTTTCCCCCAGCCGTTGACGCGGGGCCTTTTTCTGTGCGCAAAGGTTGTCCAAGCTGCTCCTGCGGCTCCCCGCCCTGCGCCTGATCAGCGCCGCCGTCACCGAGGAGCTCTTCTTCGCCGGCCTCATCGGCAACGTGCAGATCGACAGCATCATCCCGTACATCCTCAAAATGGACTCCACCGACTACAACAGCCAGTCGCTGCCCGGGGTCTGAGCCTCGCCCCCCCCCCTCTACCCCCCCCTGGCCTCGGGAAAGCCCGGACTGTCGCAGCCGGTTTCCGGCCATGGCGTGGTTGCGTCATCACCATTCACCCAACCCCCGTCGTGGTGGTGGACGCGTTTTCAGAAGACGCGACTCGTAGACGGCTTGGGATGACGTTTCGGGAGGAACCGAAAATGCGTTGGCCAACCTAAAAGGGGGAGCAACACGTTTCCGCCTCTTTCTGTGACTCTTCCGGTCTCGCTTTTGCAAGCCGACGACGCACTGTGACGGTCGACACTCGGTGGCCGCCAAGCAGCACTGGAAGAGTAACAGAAAGTAAGCCACCAGTGGTCATGCGTTTTGAGTTTCCTTCTAAATTTCCGCCCCAAACTCGACCCCCCCCCCAAACGTTTTGGGGGTAGCGTACAATCATGCTGTCCTGTGGGGGCTTTTTTTTTTTTTTTTTGCAATTGACTCCAAAATGTCTTTGTGAATTTATTTGTGGCTAACCTTGTTTTTCTTTGAAATTGTGGATTTGTTTGGGGCCGTCCAAAGGATCGGACCAACAACAACGCCGCCGCCGCCGCGTGTACAGAGAATTTGGTGGCGTCACCATCACATCATCCTGTCTTTTGGACACAAAAAAAAAAATAGCTATGATGGTCTCGTCATATGAAAATCAAAACAAAGTCTCCCGGATGTTTTTCCCACTTGGGCTCGCTTTTCACGCGCGGCGCTGACACGATTGTAAACAGTAAAAGGAAAAAAAAGGTCGGTCATCAACGCGTGCCGCCGCCGGTCCAATAAAGCCAGCAGCTTGCCGACGTGTTGTTGTCGAATTATTTGTCGAGGATGCGACGGGCACACAAAAGGTGAAGCAGCTCAAGTCAATCCGCAAGCATCGACCTCGATGAACGATTAGCGGCAAGAAGGTGGACCGGTCGATGGCGTGAGACCCGCGCGAGATTTCAAACCCAACTGGAGTCTAAAGGAGCTCCAAAGGCGGTTGCGCAAGTGTGGCTCCCCTCTTCGAAGCCCCGATCCGGTTCAAACCGGCAGCGTCCGTCCACCCGAAATGGGCCGGAAGCCCCCTCTCCCGTCAACCCGTCCGCCGGCCCCCCCCCGACGAATGGCGGCGACAAAAAACGCACAAACGAGTGGTGACGCAACGCGCGGGGCGCCGGGCCTCGGCGGATTAGCCGGCCGCGGCGGGGCTGAAGGTGGTGCCGCGTTCCCACGCTCTCGCCGGGAGCCGGGATTCATCGGCCCCCGAGGAGCCCCCCTGCCAAAGCCGGCCACAAAAGCTCCATTTAGCCAGCGGGCCTGAATGGAGAGCGCCTTAAGGCTTACGTAAGATTGCAAGCGGGCAGCGGAAGCGTTTGGGTCGCAACAGGCCGCCGCCGACTCCAATTCCAGGAAGGGCCGCGCTCTCTCTTTCTCTCTGATCTCCTCGCTTCGTTTTCCAAACTCGTTTGACGCACGGAAAGCGCTTGCGAGCCCAACAGCATCGCCGGAGTTCCTCGATTCATTTTTGGGGGAGAATTTTGAGGAGTCTGGACAGCGAACGATATTCAGATGGGCTAGCGCTAGCTAGCATACTTGACTAGCTTAGCGTGTGGTGATGGAAACGATTTCTTTGCTTTTCATGTTCTAAAATGCGAGTGGCTGTCGTGGATGTTGACATACGAATTAGTTGCGCAGTTGCCAAGCGGGTTCCTTTTTTTGGTTTTTTTTTCTTCTTTCAATGTTTAATTGCTAAACACGCAGCGGGTCACGTTGACCCGTCAGCACGTTTGCACGTAGCAAAGGTCCATTTTCAGGACACTTTGCGTCTTACGTCAGGTCGGACCACTTTGGAAATTCAAATGGCAACCGGCTCCGCAACTAATCCCCCCCCCCCACTTGAGGTACAAAACGTTTCTGTTGTGACGCACGTGCTAACGCTAACACTAACCATTCTCAGGTGCACAAGCCAACAGCAGATGCCGATCGTCTCCGCCAAAGAACGCCGCAAAGCGTCTCGCGGTGACGCATGGCGAGCCCCCCGCCACCTGTTCAGGACACATTTTAGTCAGAGGTGGCTCTGCGCACCCCCCCCCAAAGGTATTTGGGACGCTAATTTCAAAAAGGTCGCGACTTTAGTTGAAGCAGTTCCGCTTTGGGGGAGACTTTCATTATTTTTGTTTTTAATTTGAAGTTTGACCTCTCCAAGCATCTGTCGTGAAAAAAAAAACGGGAGTGAAACTTGGTTGAAGTGTGTTATTTGTCAAAAATGACCCATGTGGGGACCCACCAATTTGGGGGAAATCACACACTCACACACAAATACGACAGTGGGGGGGTGGGAGGGCTGCAACGACACGCCACCAAAACCAGTTTGTGTGTCGTTCTTCTTATCAGGCTCGTTTGTCCCGAAAATGATGGCGCATCATTTCTAACAACAACAACAACAGTTTCCTTCTTTGCGTTCGAGTGTGTCGCGAGGATTGGGACCAGGGCAGCCAACTCACACTTCGGACAAACCAAATTCTTGACGTCGGGGCAACTTTGCTGGCGTTTGGATTCGTCGCGATTGGCAAAATGTGTCAAGATGGGAAGAACTGTGAGCGCGTGCTCGTCTCAAACGCGCGTGCTCGTCTCAACCCCCCCCCGCCCCCTCCCATGCAGTCGCATGACTCACGATGAGCGACCCGAACACTTGAGTCAATAGTCCCTTGTGCCCAAAGGGTTAAGTGGGGGGCGCTCACAAAGGCGGAGTTGTTTCACGCGCGCGCGCCCGCGGAAGAGAGCCGAGCCGAGTCGAGCCGAGCACACCAACCAAACAAAACAGACGCGGAGACGGAGAGAGTCGGCCGGGGCCCCCGCCAGCGCACCAACATGCCGCCGCTCGACTCGCTGCGCTTTGTCGCCAAGTTGTCTTCGTTCGAGCCTTGACGGGAGGGGGGGCAGCCAGCCAGCATGCCCAGCATGGCCGGCGCCAGCGTGTCCGTGCGGAGTTTGTCCGAAGAGGAGAAACGCCTCGGCCGGCCGGTGAGTGACGCTCGCCTCCTTGTTTTTGGCGTCGTCGTCGTCGTTTTGACTTTTTGCTCGCTTTGGGTCGGAAAGCGACGAACGGACGGACGGACGGACGGACGGACGGCGGCGGCCGCGCGCGTTCGCGTTCGGGCCGAAAGCAGCGAGCCGCCGGCCGGCCGGCGTGACTGCCGTCAACTTTGGACGTCGACGTTTCGGTGGGGAAGGGGGAATGGGGGGTCGGAAGGAGTCGACGAGGACAACTTGTCGCGTCATCGGACACTTTGAAGGCTTTTTTTTTCCTTGTTGTGGCCCCGCGTGACGTCATTTCAAGCGGGGCTCCCTTTGTGTGACTTGGCGTTCAAACTTCCTCGTCACGAGTTTCGAGTCGCTTTGGTGTGCGGCGCGAATCGGAACGGAGAAGGAGGAGGGGCGGACGACTCCCGAGGTTGCCTTGCGCCGAGGACCGATGACGGAGGAGGGCGGCAACGGAGGCTTTTGGGTGAACTTGAAGTTGGATCTTTTCGTTCTCTCGCGTGGGGGGGCTGTGAAGAATCCTGAAGGGTCCGCCGCCTCTTATTTGCCAATTTGGTCGGGTACAAAGTGGGGCGTTGTGGGCCAACTTTTTGCAATGTGAACATTACGAGCCGATTGGCTGCCCACTTGGATGCTCTTTTCCCAAAACGAATCCATCGCCAAAAACTCGCTTTGTGAAAACGTGCCGCCACCGACCGACAAGACCCCCCCCCCCGCGCGCGATCGCGTCCGCTTGCCCTCGGCTGCCCGTCGGACGCCCTTTCAAAACGTCGAGTTCCATCTTGCGCGTTTGGCGGCGTCTGGCTTTCAGACGAAGCCTTTGCCGACGACGCGACCTTTGCCCTCGACTTCTTTCCCGACGTCCTTCCTTCCGAAAAACGAATTGCGCAACACCCCGTCTATGCCCTTCGATCGGCGACCTCCCTCTCACGCGAGCCTTCCGAAGGCTTGGCTTGAACGTGTTTCCAAGTTTTTGCTTTGCCACCCCCCAGAGATTGCCCCCCCTCCCTCAAGAATAAAAGTCTAAAGAGAAAAAAACCCCGTCGAGGCTCCCCGCCGCTCCGTCTTTGCCGGTTTCCGTCTCGCAGCGGGCGACAAGCGGCCGGAGGGAATATCAAGAAGTGGGCCGGCCCGCCTTTTCTTGTGCCCCCCCTGCTGGCGGGAAAGCGGCGCTTTGTTGCCAGCGGCGGCGGCGGCGGCCCGGATGCTCTCGCGGCTAGGCGCTTTGCGGGGCGCTCTATTCAAGATGAGTGTCGCTTCTTCTGACGTTTGAGATGCAAAAGACGCCGCCGGCGGCGGGCCAACGACCTCCTTCCGTCCCCGTTTTCTGCCGAGAATTTTGGTTTTGGAACCAAATCGGAGCTCGCCGCGATGATGCTCGCTAGCGCACGCGCCGCTAACACCGGTGACACGCAAAAGTGGCCATGGCGGCGCCAAGCTCCCGTCCGCACGTTGGCCGTCAAATTGGGCGGCGCGATTCCATCCCGTGCGCGCACTCGAGGTGAACAACGAGGCACATCGGCAGACTGTCCAAAGGGAAGTTTTGTCGGGAGAACCGCGTGGGGTCCGGCTTGGTGTTGTTGGCCAGATGACATTAACGTGGCAATGCACAGAAACGGAATCCCCAACCCAACCCCCAAAAAACCCCAACAGTGGTGTCGTCTCAAGACTGCAGAAGTGTGTCATGGTGCTGCTGGCCAGATGGCCACCCAGTGCTAATGTAGGGCAGCGTGGAGGCACTGGGGGGGGGAGGGGGGCAGGGGGGGTGTTGCCCAAACCCAGTCGTTCTTTGTGCTGTTGTGGAACTCGACGGGGGCTCCTGTGGCTGTCTCCCGATGACGAAATGCTCCATATTGCTGTTGGAGGTCAAAGGTCAAAGGCAGTTGGTGCGCGATTGCCAAGCTAGCAGGCGTTGCCTTCTTCATCGAGGTGCGTTCCAGACCCCCGCTCGCACTTCTGGACAGGAAAAGCGCGCCCGGCTAAACATTTTGCCGACCTTCGGCGGACCCCGGCGTCCCGGCGACTCGGTCACCGGTTTGCGGACCCCGCCGGGAATCCGCCGCGGATACCTGGCGTCGTTGTTCCCTCCAAGACGCCACGGCACGTGATCCCGCCGCCAGTCCGCAGGGGGCGCTTCTCCAGCTGACGGCTCGGCCCCCCCACATTTGGAGGCGCCGATTCTCATCCCGGCTGCTCGACACCCCCCAAAATGTGGGTGTCGACCGCGCACAGCGAACAAGCGATTTGGCCGCCGAATCCCAAAAGCCGGAGGGGAACGTTTGCATCTCCGTCACTCGATGATTTTGCAATTCCAAAATGGTTTTGTGTTGACTCGCTGACTCCCAAGTGGCCAAACTTGTTGCGAGCAAAGAATGCAGTTTCCACTTTGTCGTCGTCGCCGCGCGCACATACTGGTTTATCCGGCACGCGGTTGAGGCGGAGAAGGACGCGCAAGCTAGCTAGCGAGCGAGCCTCGGGGGGATTTCGGCCTTTGTTTGCGCGTGCGCCGCGTTGTCCTTGCGCAACAAACACGAGGCTCTTTCTCCAGCTCAGCGCGCAGGGAAAAAAAGGCCCACTTTGTCTCCGCTCGCCGCTAAGCCGCCTCATGCGGACTGACATCACCCAAACGGCGCGGCCGCCAAACAGAGCCCGCCCACCCGCCTGCCTGCCTGCGGGCATCGGCTTCCTTTCGGTCCAACCTGTTTGCTCACATGAGGAGCCCGCCGGCTTTACCTTCCGACAAGGCGGCGGAGGCGTTAAAGCCTCGGCGGCGCTCGTCGGGCGCCGGGGGGCAGGCGTCGTGCTTTGTTGGCGCTTGGCGAGTTGTCGGGAAGAACCGGTTTGTTTGCTTTTCCGCCGGCAAAGAGCCAAGCAGGAGCCGCGTCGTGACCTCATTCGTCCTGCGGCCAAAAACTTTATTGCTCAAGAGCGCTTCGAAGAAGAAGAGGAAGAAGATGCGCCGTTAGCAACTTAGCATAGCATCGGTTACACTTGCGCGTCCTTTCCGACGGTCGGCGACATCGGCAAACGTCTTTCCTGAATGCTGGTCGAGGATCGCCGAGTCTCGCCGGGCACGTCCGCCGTCGCTCGTCTGGTCTTCGTGCCGGACGGTTGGTGCGAAGCTAAAAGGACATCGGCGATCGCCATCTTAACTCCGCCCCCTGAGTCTTTTTGGACAAATGCGAAGTCAATTACTCAAATACAAAGTCGTCCAAAATCTTCAAAAGGTCGTGTAGTAAGAATTTCATGATTCGAATGTCCTCGGGAGACGGAAACGCGCCTTTCTGGACCCAATTGGAGTGCCTCGTCGTTGGCCTTGTGCGCGTCACGGAGAGAAGGCGGAAGAGGGCAGTCGAGCGCCGCTTGCGGTGGTGTGGAAAAAAAAGAACGGGTCGGCCCCCGTGAGACGCGGCCATGTCGTCGGCGCAATCGTCGCGCTCGTTTTAGGACGTTTCTAAAAAAAGTGCTTTCAAACGAGTTCTGCCGGGCGCCGCCGCCGTTTGGCGGCACGATCGGCGTCCATCCCAAGACGAATACTCTGTTCATGACGTTGCAGGACCGCAGCGCCGAGGACGGCTTTCTCAGCCTCCCGACGACCACGATGACGACCATGCGGCGAGGTTCCTCGGAGAACAACCTGGACCTGGACCGGACCCGGACGACGCCGTCCGCTCTCCGTCGCCGTCCTCGGACTTCCGGCGCAGCCGCTCCTGCTTGGACAACCTCCAGCAGAAGATCCTGAAGGTGACGGAGCAGCTGAAGATCGAGCAGGCGGCGCAGGACGACAACGTGGCCGAGTACCTCCAGTTGGTGAGCGGCGCTGCCGACAAGCAGCAGGTGGGCCGCATCAAGCAGGTCTTTGAGAAGAAGAACCAGAAGTCGGCGCACAACATCGCCCAAATGCAGAAGAAGCTGGAGCAATACCACCGCAGGTTCAAGGACGGCGAGCTCCACCACCACCACCGCCGCCGCCAAACACAGCACCATACCCAGGGAGTCCCGCCGCGAGCTGCTGAGGGACATGACGGGCAGCGGCCGCCACCCGACCATGGACAAGATCAAGACCATCGGACCCGGCGTTTCCCTCTCGCCTCCTTTCTTCTTCAGCAAACCGAGAGGATTCGCCAACCTCATCCGGAACAAGTTCGGCAGCGCCGACAACATTGACCACATGAAGGCCCCCGCCGACGCCACCGCCGCCCCGCGGCGGACGAGGCGACGGCGGGCCCCTTGCCGCCCCCGCCGCCGAGGGCGATGAGCAGCAGCGGGTCGCTGGCGGGCAGGCCCAAGTACCCCAGCGACGACGAGTGCTCCTCGGGGAGCGCCTCCACTTCGGCGGACAGTAACGGGCTGGCGCAGGGACGGGGCCGGCCGGCGGAGGGCGACGCCCACGGCGCCCTGGCGACCGGCCTGGCGGAGGCCGGGCTCATTAAAGACGCGCAGAACCAGCTGGAGGAGGACATGGAGCTGGTGAAGGCCCAGTTCGCCAGGGAGCTCGGCGCCATCAGCCAAACACTGCAGGAGGAGCGATACAGGTCGGTGGGAAGAGCTTTGCTAGCTAGCTCTTGCGCGCAAACGTTAGCCGCCTCTTTTTGCGTCTCCATTAGCGCGCGTCAGAGAGGCGGATGCCGAGCGGCTCTCGTCTCGGTGGTTCGACGTTACCGCTCGACCCAAATTCCCGTGACGTCTTCTTTTCGCCAATGCCGATCTTGGGACTCGCAGATCCCGCAGTTGTCGGTCTCTTCCGCCTCCCGATCCGTCGCGTCCGACTTCACGTTGGCACTCGTCAATGCCCGTAAGCGGCGGACTCCGGTTGACCGTCGAATGCCGCTGCCGGCAGCGCATATCCCGTCGGCAGTGACCCCCCCGAGTATGAAAGTAGGCGGGATCTCTGAAGAGACATCGAGTTCAGGTGGACTTCGCTCCGTCGCGGCAACGCAGCCAATCGCGGGGTCGGGGTTATATGCCTCGTGTAAAGGCGTCGATGTAAAAAGTAGCGTGGGCCCTCCCGTTTTCAGGTACGCCCGTTTGGAGGACCAGCTGAACGACCTGACGGAGCTTCACCAGCACGAGATGACGGACCTGAAGCAGGAACTGGCCAGCGTCGAGGAGCGGGTGGCCTACCAGGCCCAAGAGAGAGCCCGCGACATCCAGGTAGCTGCTCGACATCCCGCCGGCTTCATGACATCACGTCCCGGAGTTGAGGAGCCTCCTTTGGACCCAAGTACCCTTTGGACCCAAGGCGGTGGAGTTTAGCTCCCGCGTCTGGGCTCTAGCGCGCGAATACTGGGCAATCGTTTCTGGGCAGGGTTTCTCCCCTGCACCCGGCATCGCTTCTACCGGCGTCTCACGAACCTTTTCTCCGCAGGAGGCTCTGGAGTCGTGCCAGACGCGGGTGACCAAGCTGGAGTTCCAGCAGCAGCAGCAGCAGCAGACGGTGCAGCTGGAGAGCGGCGACGCCCGGGTCCTGCTGGGCCGCAGCATCAACATCATGCTGGCCCTGATCACCGTGGTCCTGGTGTGCGTCTCCACCGCCGCCAAGTTCGCCGCCCCGCTGGTGCGCAGCCGCCAGCACGTGGCGGCCACCGTGCTGGCCGTCTGCTTCCTGGCCGTCTTCTGGAAGAACTGGGAGCGCCTGCACTTTGCCGTCGAGCGACTGCTGCTGCCGGCGTAGTCGCCGGCCGGCCGATGGGCGGGCTCGCCCGATCCCTGTCTTCAACCTGACGATGGCAACCGAAGCATTCCATAGAAGCGGTCCGCCGGTGGACCGCTCTCTCCGTCCGCGAGCCCGTTTGTGGCAAGGGTACTTCGAGGCGCCGGCGAAAAGCCGTTGAACTCCTCGGACCCGTCCGCGACCTGTTGACGTATGAAACGTCCTTTGAACGTCGAGGAAAGGCGGACCCATCGCGTAACCTCACTTCTGGGAACCGCAAAGGTTTTTGATAGCGCGCAGCATTTCGTCGGCGCGGCTAAAGAAGCGCAACGTCTTGAAGCTTTGACGTGACATTCCACCGCTGTGCTGCGTCACAACGAAATGCCGCTTCACCGTGTTTGCTTTGCACTCTTGAGCTCTACTAATTGAGTGTGCGGACCTCAGCCCCCCCGGCCCCCTAACCCCCCTCCCCCCCTTCCGGTCCATCGGCGCCCCGAGATTTCGGACATGGCCGTGTTTACTAACAGCGATCCCCTTTTTTACTCTTTGATTGCTGAAAACAACGAAATGTTGTTTTGGTTGACATGAAGGACAATTTGGTTGCTGAAGTTGTTTTGGCGGTGGCGCGGCGGCGCCCGGATCGCCGCTCGGGGGTCCTGGATCCAGGAAGAAGGCTCTCGCTCGCACAGAAAAAAAGCAACTTGCCGTCGAACGTTTTGACGCGGGCGCTAGGAGCGTCCGGCAGGCGAGCGCAACGACGGTCGCCGTCGTGCGGCGGCGTCATCCGCGCGCCTCGTCCGAGGACTCGGTCCCAGACGCCAAATGGAGGCGTGTCTAGGAGCCGCGGAATCAGAGCAAGAGTCGCGCCAGCGCGGCTTTCTTTCTTGGAAGCGATGAAGGCCGATCGGACCGAACGTGAGAAAATGGGCGTTCCGCAGGGGTCAATCTTAGGGCTCCCCAAAAATGTGAATCGAGCCCTCTTTCGCGTTCTTGTGGCCGCAAAAGCCGTTTTGGAGACGTTGTCGTTTGCACACGGGGACCTGATGACGTGTCATTGCTCTCAATGTCAAATTTGCACATATTTAAAAGAAAAAAATGAACTGGACCAACTTCCTGCACAGATGCCACATTACAGCACATCGGAAGTCATTTTTTCCTAAAAACGCCTTCTAATGTCGTTTTTTAAACCCTTACTATCTGTCGTTTTTTTAAAAACCTTATATATTTGTGTTTTTTTCCCAAAAAGCTTTATATACTTGTTTTTGGCTAAAAAAACCCTTTTTTAAAAACCCTTTATTTTGGTTTTTTTAAAAGCCTTACTATACATGTGTTTTTAAAAAACCTTTTAAAATTTTTTTTGGCCTTCTTTTTTTTAAAACCCCTTTACATGTTTTTTGGCTAAAACCCCTTATTAATTGGGTTTTTTTAAAAAGCCTTAAACTATGGTTTTTTTTAAAACCCTTTACTATACTTCGTTTTTCCCCTAAAAGGTTTTTTTAAAAGGGTTTTTAACGTTTTTAAAAGGCCTTTTTTTGGGTTTTAAAAGCCTTTATACTGGCGTTTTTTGGCCCCAAATTATTTTTTTCCCCTTTTTTCCACGTTTTTTAAAAAGCCTTTTCAAACGTTTTTTTTTAAAAATTTTTTTCCAAACCTTATATCTTTTTTTTCCAAACTTACTTCTTTTTTTTTAAAAGCCTTACTATACTTCGTTTTTAAAACCCCTTTTAAGGGTTTTTTAAAAACCCCTTTTTTTGGGCTAAAACCCTTTTATAAAATTCGTTTTCCCAAAACCTTTTAATTCGTTTTTTAAAAACCTTCTATACATGGTCGTTTTTCCCAAAATTTTTTTTTAAAAGGCTTTTCAAAAACCCTTTAAAATTTTTGGTTTTTAAAACCCTTACTTATATGGTTTTTTTAAAACGCCCTTTATAAAACCCTTTTTTTAAAAAGCCTACTTTTTTTCCTTTCAAACGTTTTTCTAAAACCCTTTTTTTCTTTTTTAAAAATTCCCTTTTTTTTTCGCTTTTCGCCTTTTAAATCCCTTATTCGGGTTTTTGCTAAAAAAGCCTTTTTTTATTTTTTTTTCGCCCTAAAAGGGTTTTTAAAAAGCTTTTTCCGTTTTTTTAAAATAACATGGTCGTTTTCGCAAAAGCCTTATATAATGTCTTTTTAAAACTTTATACATGTCTTTTTGCAAAAACCTTTTAATTTAAATTATTTTTTTAAAACCCTTCTTTTAATTCGTTTTTTAAAACTTCTTAATCTTTTTCCCAAAACCCCTTTTCCTTTTTTTTTTTCCCCCGGTTTTAAAAGGCCCTTTTTTAAAACCCTTATATATTTTTTTGTAAAAGCCTTTAAATTTTTTTTTAAAACCTTTATATACATGGTCTTTTTTCCCCCTTTTTTTTTAAAACGTTATATACATGGTTTTTCCCCAATACTTTTTTTTTTCCCAAAACTTTTAACATGGTTTGTTTTTTGCCAAAACCCAAAAGGTCGTTTTTCAAAACGCTTTTTCCCCTTTTTCAACTTTTTTCAAAACGCTTCTTAAAACGTTTTTTCAAAACCCTTTTTAATTCGGTCGGCCCTAAAAGCCTTTATTTTGGTTTTTTTCCCCTAAAAACCCTTATTAAAAAGCTTTTAAAACGTTTTCAAAACGCCTTACTATACATGGTCGTTTTTTCCAAAAACGCCTTACTATACATGGTCGTTTTTGTCAAAACGCCTTACTATACATGGTCGTTTTTTCTAGTCAAAAACGCCTTACTATACATGGTCGTTTTTCGCTCAAAACGCCTTACTATACATGGTCGTTTTTAGTCTAAAACGCCTTACTATACATGGTCGTTTTTAGTCAAAAACGCCTTACTATACATGGTCGTTTTTTGTCAAAAGCGCCTTACTATACATGGTCGTTTTTAGTCTAAAACGCCTTACTATACATGGTCGTTTTTAGTCTAAAAACGCCTTACTATACATGGTCGTTTTTGTCAAAACGCCTTACTATACATGGTCGTTTTTAGTCTAAAACGCCTTACTATACATGGTCGTTTTTTCGGCTAAAAACGCCTTACTATACATGGTCGTTTTTCGTCTAAAACGCCTTACTATACATGGTCGTTTTTAGTAAAAACGCCTTACTATACATGGTCGTTTTTAGTCAAAAACGCCTTACTATACATGGTCGTTTTTTTTTTCCTAAAAACGCCTTACTATACATGGTCGTTTTTAGTCAAAAACGCCTTACTATACATGGTCGTTTTTCGTCTAAAACGCCTTACTATACATGGTCGTTTTTAGTCTAAAACGCCTTACTATACATGGTCGTTTTTCGTCAAAAACGCCTTACTATACATGGTCGTTTTTTCGTCAAAAACGCCTTACTATACATGGTCGTTTTTAGTCTAAAAAGCGCCTTACTATACATGGTCGTTTTTCGTCTAAAAACGCCTTACTATACATGGTCGTTTTTCGTCTAAAACGCCTTACTATACATGGTCGTTTTTAGTCTAAAAACGCCTTACTATACATGGTCGTTTTTCGTCAAAACGCCTTACTATACATGGTCGTTTTTCGTCTAAAAACGCCTTACTATACATGGTCGTTTTTAGTCAAAAACGCCTTACTATACATGGTCGTTTTTATACATGGTCTAAAAACGCCTTACTATACATGGTCGTTTTTCGCTAAAAACGCCTTACTATACATGGTCGTTTTTGTCAAAAACGCCTTACTATACATGGTCGTTTTTCGTCTAAAACGCCTTACTATACATGGTCGTTTTTGTCAAAAGCGCCTTACTATACATGGTCGTTTTTCGTCAAAAACGCCTTACTATACATGGTCGTTTTTCGCTAAAACGCCTTACTATACATGGTCGTTTTTCGTCAAAAACGCCTTACTATACATGGTCGTTTTTCGTAAAAACGCCTTACTATACATGGTCGTTTTTAGCTAAAACGCCTTACTATACATGGTCGTTTTTAGTCTAAAACGCCTTACTATACATGGTCGTTTTTAGTCTAAAACGCCTTACTATACATGGTCGTTTTTCGTCAAAAACGCCTTACTATACATGGTCGTTTTTAGTCTAAAAACGCCTTACTATACATGGTCGTTTTTCGTCTAAAACGCCTTACTATACATGGTCGTTTTTGTCAAAAACGCCTTACTATACATGGTCGTTTTTCGTCTAAAAACGCCTTACTATACATGGTCGTTTTTAGTCTAAAACGCCTTACTATACATGGTCGTTTTTGTCTAAAACGCCTTACTATACATGGTCGTTTTTTCGTCAAAAACGCCTTACTATACATGGTCGTTTTTCGTCAAAAACGCCTTACTATACATGGTCGTTTTTCGCTAAAACGCCTTACTATACATGGTCGTTTTTAGTCTAAAACGCCTTACTATACATGGTCGTTTTTCGTCTAAAAACGCCTTACTATACATGGTCGTTTTTCGTCTAAAACGCCTTACTATACATGGTCGTTTTTCGTCTAAAACGCCTTACTATACATGGTCGTTTTTAGTCAAAAACGCCTTACTATACATGGTCGTTTTTAGTCTAAAACGCCTTACTATACATGGTCGTTTTTCGTCAAAACGCCTTACTATACATGGTCGTTTTTCGTCAAAAACGCCTTACTATACATGGTCGTTTTTAGTCTAAAACGCCTTACTATACATGGTCGTTTTTCGTCTAAAAACGCCTTACTATACATGGTCGTTTTTAGTCTAAAAACGCCTTACTATACATGGTCGTTTTTCGTCAAAACGCCTTACTATACATGGTCGTTTTTAGTCTAAAAAACGCCTTACTATACATGGTCGTTTTTCGTCTAAAACGCCTTACTATACATGGTCGTTTTTCGTCTAAAACGCCTTACTATACATGGTCGTTTTTTCGTCTAAAACGCCTTACTATACATGGTCGTTTTTGTCTAAAAACGCCTTACTATACATGGTCGTTTTTCGTCAAAAACGCCTTACTATACATGGTCGTTTTTCGTCTAAAACGCCTTACTATACATGGTCGTTTTTCGTCAAAAACGCCTTACTATACATGGTCGTTTTTCGTCTAAAACGCCTTACTATACATGGTCGTTTTTCGTCAAAACGCCTTACTATACATGGTCGTTTTTCGTCTAAAAACGCCTTACTATACATGGTCGTTTTTCCGTCAAAAACGCCTTACTATACATGGTCGTTTTTCGTCTAAAAACGCCTTACTATACATGGTCGTTTTTTTCGTCTAAAACGCCTTACTATACATGGTCGTTTTTAGTCAAAAACGCCTTACTATACATGGTCGTTTTTCGTCAAAACGCCTTACTATACATGGTCGTTTTTAGTCTAAAAACGCCTTACTATACATGGTCGTTTTTTCGTCTAAAACGCCTTACTATACATGGTCGTTTTTCGTCTAAAACGCCTTACTATACATGGTCGTTTTTCGCCTTACTATACATGGTCTAAAACGCCTTACTATACATGGTCGTTTTTAGTCTAAAACGCCTTACTATACATGGTCGTTTTTAGTCTAAAACGCCTTACTATACATGGTCGTTTTTTCGTCTAAAACGCCTTACTATACATGGTCGTTTTTCGTCTAAAAACGCCTTACTATACATGGTCGTTTTTCGTCTAAAACGCCTTACTATACATGGTCGTTTTTCGTCTAAAACGCCTTACTATACATGGTCGTTTTTTAGTCAAAAACGCCTTACTATACATGGTCGTTTTTCGTCTAAAACGCCTTACTATACATGGTCGTTTTTCGTCTAAAACGCCTTACTATACATGGTCGTTTTTCGTCTAAAACGCCTTACTATACATGGTCGTTTTTAGTCAAAAACGCCTTACTATACATGGTCGTTTTTCGTCTAAAAACGCCTTACTATACATGGTCGTTTTTCGCTAAAAACGCCTTACTATACATGGTCGTTTTTCGTCTAAAACGCCTTACTATACATGGTCGTTTTTCGTCTAAAAGCGCCTTACTATACATGGTCGTTTTTCGTCTAAAACGCCTTACTATACATGGTCGTTTTTCGTCAAAAACGCCTTACTATACATGGTCGTTTTTAGTCTAAAAACGCCTTACTATACATGGTCGTTTTTAGTCTAAAAACGCCTTACTATACATGGTCGTTTTTCGTCTAAAACGCCTTACTATACATGGTCGTTTTTCGTCTAAAACGCCTTACTATACATGGTCGTTTTTAGTCTAAAAACGCCTTACTATACATGGTCGTTTTTCGTCTAAAACGCCTTACTATACATGGTCGTTTTTCGTCTAAAACGCCTTACTATACATGGTCGTTTTTTCTAAAACGCCTTACTATACATGGTCGTTTTTTCGTCAAAAACGCCTTACTATACATGGTCGTTTTTCGCTCAAAACGCCTTACTATACATGGTCGTTTTTCGTCTAAAACGCCTTACTATACATGGTCGTTTTTAGTCAAAAACGCCTTACTATACATGGTCGTTTTTCGTCTAAAACGCCTTACTATACATGGTCGTTTTTCGTCTAAAACGCCTTACTATACATGGTCGTTTTTAGTCTAAAACGCCTTACTATACATGGTCGTTTTTAGTCTAAAACGCCTTACTATACATGGTCGTTTTTCGTCTAAAACGCCTTACTATACATGGTCGTTTTTAGCTAAAAACGCCTTACTATACATGGTCGTTTTTTCAAAAACGCCTTACTATACATGGTCGTTTTTCGTCTAAAAACGCCTTACTATACATGGTCGTTTTTCGTCTAAAACGCCTTACTATACATGGTCGTTTTTAAAAACGCCTTACTATACATGGTCGTTTTTTCGTAAAAACGCCTTACTATACATGGTCGTTTTTAGTCTAAAACGCCTTACTATACATGGTCGTTTTTAGTCTAAAACGCCTTACTATACATGGTCGTTTTTTCGCTAAAACGCCTTACTATACATGGTCGTTTTTAGTCAAAAACGCCTTACTATACATGGTCGTTTTTAGTCTAAAACGCCTTACTATACATGGTCGTTTTTAGTCTAAAACGCCTTACTATACATGGTCGTTTTTAGTCTAAAAACGCCTTACTATACATGGTCGTTTTTAGTCTAAAACGCCTTACTATACATGGTCGTTTTTAGTCTAAAACGCCTTACTATACATGGTCGTTTTCGCTCAAAAACGCCTTACTATACATGGTCGTTTTTCGTCAAAAACGCCTTACTATACATGGTCGTTTTTAGTCTAAAACGCCTTACTATACATGGTCGTTTTTAGTCAAAAACGCCTTACTATACATGGTCGTTTTTAGTCTAAAACGCCTTACTATACATGGTCGTTTTTCGTCAAAACGCCTTACTATACATGGTCGTTTTTAGTCTAAAACGCCTTACTATACATGGTCGTTTTTCGTCTAAAAACGCCTTACTATACATGGTCGTTTTTCGTCAAAACGCCTTACTATACATGGTCGTTTTTAGTCTAAAACGCCTTACTATACATGGTCGTTTTTCGTCTAAAACGCCTTACTATACATGGTCGTTTTTAGTCTAAAACGCCTTACTATACATGGTCGTTTTTAGTCTAAAAACGCCTTACTATACATGGTCGTTTTTCGTCAAAAACGCCTTACTATACATGGTCGTTTTTCGTCTAAAAACGCCTTACTATACATGGTCGTTTTTAGTCTAAAACGCCTTACTATACATGGTCGTTTTTTCTAAAAACGCCTTACTATACATGGTCGTTTTTAGTCAAAAACGCCTTACTATACATGGTCGTTTTTAGTCTAAAACGCCTTACTATACATGGTCGTTTTTAGTCTAAAACGCCTTACTATACATGGTCGTTTTTCGTCTAAAACGCCTTACTATACATGGTCGTTTTTAGTCAAAAACGCCTTACTATACATGGTCGTTTTTAGTAAAACGCCTTACTATACATGGTCGTTTTTCGTCTAAAAACGCCTTACTATACATGGTCGTTTTTAGTCAAAAACGCCTTACTATACATGGTCGTTTTTCGTCTAAAACGCCTTACTATACATGGTCGTTTTTAGTCTAAAACGCCTTACTATACATGGTCGTTTTTAGTCTAAAACGCCTTACTATACATGGTCGTTTTTAGTCTAAAACGCCTTACTATACATGGTCGTTTTTAGTCTAAAAACGCCTTACTATACATGGTCGTTTTTAGTCTAAAACGCCTTACTATACATGGTCGTTTTTCGTCTAAAACGCCTTACTATACATGGTCGTTTTTCGTCTAAAAACGCCTTACTATACATGGTCGTTTTTAGTCTAAAAACGCCTTACTATACATGGTCGTTTTTAGTCTAAAAACGCCTTACTATACATGGTCGTTTTTCGTCTAAAACGCCTTACTATACATGGTCGTTTTTAGTCTAAAAACGCCTTACTATACATGGTCGTTTTTAGTCTAAAAGCGCCTTACTATACATGGTCGTTTTTAGTCTAAAAACGCCTTACTATACATGGTCGTTTTTCGTCTAAAACGCCTTACTATACATGGTCGTTTTTCGTCTAAAACGCCTTACTATACATGGTCGTTTTTTCGTCTAAAACGCCTTACTATACATGTCGTTTTTCGTCTAAAACGCCTTACTATACATGGTCGTTTTTAGTCTAAAAACGCCTTACTATACATGGTCGTTTTTAGTCTAAAAACGCCTTACTATACATGGTCGTTTTTCGTCTAAAACGCCTTACTATACATGGTCGTTTTTAGTCTAAAAACGCCTTACTATACATGGTCGTTTTTAGTCTAAAACGCCTTACTATACTATGGTCGTTTTTAGTCTAAAACGCCTTACTATACATGGTCGTTTTTCGTAAAAACGCCTTACTATACATGGTCGTTTTTAGCTAAAACGCCTTACTATACATGGTCGTTTTTAGTCTAAAAACGCCTTACTATACATGGTCGTTTTTAGTCAAAAACGCCTTACTATACATGGTCGTTTTTAGTCTAAAAACGCCTTACTATACATGGTCGTTTTTAGTCTAAAAACGCCTTACTATACATGGTCGTTTTTAGTCTAAAACGCCTTACTATACATGGTCGTTTTTAGTAAAACGCCTTACTATACATGGTCGTTTTTTTCTAAAAACGCCTTACTATACATGGTCGTTTTTAGTCTAAAACGCCTTACTATACATGGTCGTTTTTCGTCTAAAACGCCTTACTATACATGGTCGTTTTTAGTCTAAAACGCCTTACTATACATGGTCGTTTTTCGTCTAAAACGCCTTACTATACATGGTCGTTTTTTCGCTAAAAACGCCTTACTATACATGGTCGTTTTTCGCTAAAAACGCCTTACTATACATGGTCGTTTTTAGTCTAAAAACGCCTTACTATACATGGTCGTTTTTAGTCTAAAACGCCTTACTATACATGGTCGTTTTTAGTCTAAAACGCCTTACTATACATGGTCGTTTTTAGTCTAAAACGCCTTACTATACTATGTCGTTTTTCGTCTAAAAACGCCTTACTATACATGGTCGTTTTTCGTCTAAAACGCCTTACTATACATGGTCGTTTTTAGTCTAAAACGCCTTACTATACATGGTCGTTTTTCGCTAAAACGCCTTACTATACTATGGTCGTTTTTAGTCTAAAACGCCTTACTATACTATGGTCGTTTTTTTTTACTATACATGGTCGCTAAAACGCCTTACTATACTATGTCGTTTTTCGTCTAAAACGCCTTACTATACTATGGTCGTTTTTTCGCTAAAACGCCTTACTATACTATGGTCGTTTTTCGTAAAAACGCCTTACTATACATGTCGTTTTTAGCTAAAAACGCCTTACTATACATATGTCGTTTTTCGTCTAAAAACGCCTTACTATACTATGGTCGTTTTTTCGCTAAAACGCCTTACTATACATGGTCGTTTTTCGCTAAAACGCCTTACTATACTATGTCGTTTTTAGTCTAAAACGCCTTACTATACTATGGTCGTTTTTAGCTAAAACGCCTTACTATACTATGGTCGTTTTTTCTAAAAACGCCTTACTATACTATGGTCGTTTTTCGTCTAAAACGCCTTACTATACTATGTCGTTTTTCGCTAAAAACGCCTTACTATACTATGGTCGTTTTTCGTCTAAAACGCCTTACTATACTATGGTCGTTTTTAGTCTAAAACGCCTTACTATACTATGTCGTTTTTAGTCTAAAAACGCCTTACTATACATATGTCGTTTTTTCGCTAAAAACGCCTTACTATACTATGGTCGTTTTTCGCTAAAACGCCTTACTATACTATGGTCGTTTTTTCGCTAAAAACGCCTTACTATACATATGTCGTTTTTCGCTAAAACGCCTTACTATACTTACTATACATAGTGTCGCCTTACTATTCGTCGTTTTTAGTCTAAAAACGCCTTACTATACATGTCGTTTTTTCGCTAAAAACGCCTTACTATACTATGTCGTTTTTCGCTAAAACGCCTTACTATACTATGTCGTTTTTTCGTCTAAAACGCCTTACTATACATGTCGTTTTTAGCTAAAACGCCTTACTATACTATGGTCGTTTTTAGCTAAAAACGCCTTACTATACTATGTCGTTTTTAGTCTAAAAACGCCTTACTATACTATGGTCGTTTTTTCGCTAAAACGCCTTACTATACTATGTCGTTTTTTCGCTAAAAACGCCTTACTATACTATGTCGTTTTTTTAAAACGCCTTACTATACTATGTCGTTTTTAAAAACGCCTTACTATACTATGTCGTTTTTCGCTAAAACGCCTTACTATACTATGTCGTTTTTAGTCTAAAACGCCTTACTATACTATGGTCGTTTTTCGCTAAAACGCCTTACTATACTATGTCGTTTTTAGTCTAAAACGCCTTACTATACTATGGTCGTTTTTTATCTAAAAACGCCTTACTATACTATGTCGTTTTTTCGCTAAAACGCCTTACTATACTATGTCGTTTTTCGCTAAAAACGCCTTACTATACTATGTCGTTTTTTCGCTAAAACGCCTTACTATACTATGTCGTTTTTAGCTAAAAACGCCTTACTATACTATGTCGTTTTTCGCTAAAAACGCCTTACTATACTATGTCGTTTTTAGCTAAAAACGCCTTACTATACTATGTCGTTTTTCGCTAAAACGCCTTACTATACTATGTCGTTTTTCGCTAAAAACGCCTTACTATACTATGGTCGTTTTTATCTAAAACGCCTTACTATACTATGTCGTTTTTCGCTAAAAACGCCTTACTATACTATGTCGTTTTTCGCTAAAAACGCCTTACTATACTATGTCGTTTTTCGCTAAAAACGCCTTACTATACTATGTCGTTTTTAGCTAAAACGCCTTACTATACTATGTCGTTTTTCGCTAAAACGCCTTACTATACTATGTCGTTTTTCGCTAAAAACGCCTTACTATACTATGTCGTTTTTCGCTAAAACGCCTTACTATACTATGTCGTTTTTTCGCTAAAACGCCTTACTATACTATGTCGTTTTTCGCTTAAAACGCCTTACTATACTATGTCGTTTTTCGCTAAAAACGCCTTACTATACTATGTCGTTTTTCGCTAAAAGCGCCTTACTATACTATGTCGTTTTTCGCTAAAACGCCTTACTATACTATGTCGTTTTTAGCTAAAACGCCTTACTATACTATGTCGTTTTTCGCTAAAACGCCTTACTATACTATGTCGTTTTTCGCTAAAACGCCTTACTATACTATGTCGTTTTTCGCTAAAACGCCTTACTATACTATGTCGTTTTTCGCTAAAACGCCTTACTATACTATGTCGTTTTTCGCTAAAAACGCCTTACTATACTATGTCGTTTTTCGCTAAAACGCCTTACTATACTATGTCGTTTTTAGCTAAAACGCCTTACTATACTATGTCGTTTTTCGCTAAAACGCCTTACTATACTATGTCGTTTTTCGCTAAAACGCCTTACTATACTATGTCGTTTTTCGTCTAAAACGCCTTACTATACTATGTCGTTTTTCGCTAAAACGCCTTACTATACTATGTCGTTTTTTCGCTAAAACGCCTTACTATACTATGTCGTTTTTAGCTAAAACGCCTTACTATACTATGTCGTTTTTCGTCTAAAAACGCCTTACTATACTATGTCGTTTTTAGCTAAAAACGCCTTACTATACTATGTCGTTTTTCGCTAAAAACGCCTTACTATACTATGTCGTTTTTTCGCTAAAACGCCTTACTATACTATGTCGTTTTTCGCTAAAAACGCCTTACTATACTATGTCGTTTTTTCGCTAAAACGCCTTACTATACTATGTCGTTTTTCGCTAAAACGCCTTACTATACTATGGTCGTTTTTCGTCTAAAACGCCTTACTATACTATGTCGTTTTTCGCTAAAACGCCTTACTATACTATGTCGTTTTTCGCTAAAAGCGCCTTACTATACTATGTCGTTTTTAGCTAAAACGCCTTACTATACTATGTCGTTTTTCGCTAAAACGCCTTACTATACTATGTCGTTTTTCGCTAAAAACGCCTTACTATACTATGTCGTTTTTAGCTAAAAACGCCTTACTATACTATGTCGTTTTTAGCTAAAAGCGCCTTACTATACTATGTCGTTTTTAGTCTAAAACGCCTTACTATACTATGTCGTTTTTTAAAAACGCCTTACTATACTATGTCGTTTTTAGTCTAAAAACGCCTTACTATACTATGTCGTTTTTTCGCTAAAAACGCCTTACTATACTATGTCGTTTTTCGCTAAAACGCCTTACTATACTATGTCGTTTTTAGCTAAAACGCCTTACTATACTATGTCGTTTTTAGTCTAAAACGCCTTACTATACTATGTCGTTTTTATTCTAAAAACGCCTTACTATACTATGTCGTTTTTAGCTAAAAACGCCTTACTATACTATGTCGTTTTTCGCTAAAAACGCCTTACTATACTATGTCGTTTTTCGCTAAAACGCCTTACTATACTATGTCGTTTTTCGCTAAAACGCCTTACTATACTATGGTCGTTTTTCGTCTAAAAACGCCTTACTATACTATGTCGTTTTTTCGCTAAAACGCCTTACTATACTATGTCGTTTTTCGCTAAAAACGCCTTACTATACTATGTCGTTTTTCGCTAAAAACGCCTTACTATACTATGTCGTTTTTTCGCTAAAACGCCTTACTATACTATGTCGTTTTTAGCTAAAAACGCCTTACTATACTATGTCGTTTTTCGCTAAAAACGCCTTACTATACTATGTCGTTTTTAGTCTAAAAGCGCCTTACTATACTATGTCGTTTTTAGCTAAAAACGCCTTACTATACTATGTCGTTTTTCGCTAAAACGCCTTACTATACTATGTCGTTTTTCGTCTAAAACGCCTTACTATACTATGTCGTTTTTCGTCTAAAAACGCCTTACTATACTATGTCGTTTTTCGCTAAAAACGCCTTACTATACTATGTCGTTTTTCGCTAAAAACGCCTTACTATACTATGTCGTTTTTAGCTAAAAACGCCTTACTATACTATGTCGTTTTTAGTCTAAAAGCGCCTTCGCTAAAACGCCTTACTATACTATGTCGTTTTTTCGCTAAAACGCCTTACTATACTATGTCGTTTTTAGCTAAAAACGCCTTACTATACTATGTCGTTTTTCGCTAAAACGCCTTACTATACTATGTCGTTTTTAGTCTAAAACGCCTTACTATACTATGTCGTTTTTCGCTAAAAACGCCTTACTATACTATGTCGTTTTTAGCTAAAACGCCTTACTATACTATGTCGTTTTTTTCTAAAACGCCTTACTATACTATGTCGTTTTTCGCTAAAAACGCCTTACTATACTATGTCGTTTTTCGCTAAAACGCCTTACTATACTATGTCGTTTTTCGCTAAAAACGCCTTACTATACTATGTCGTTTTTAGCTAAAAACGCCTTACTATACTATGGTCGTTTTTTCGCTAAAAACGCCTTACTATACTATGTCGTTTTTTCGCTAAAAACGCCTTACTATACTATGTCGTTTTTAGTCTAAAACGCCTTACTATACTATGTCGTTTTTCGCTAAAAACGCCTTACTATACTATGTCGTTTTTCGCTAAAAACGCCTTACTATACTATGTCGTTTTTCGCTAAAAACGCCTTACTATACTATGTCGTTTTTCGCTAAAACGCCTTACTATACTATGTCGTTTTTCGCTAAAACGCCTTACTATACTATGTCGTTTTTCGCTAAAACGCCTTACTATACTATGGTCGTTTTTCGCTAAAAACGCCTTACTATACTATGTCGTTTTTCGCTAAAACGCCTTACTATACTATGTCGTTTTTCGCTAAAACGCCTTACTATACTATGTCGTTTTTAGCTAAAAACGCCTTACTATACTATGTCGTTTTTAGTAAAACGCCTTACTATACTATGTCGTTTTTATCTAAAAACGCCTTACTATACTATGGTCGTTTTTCGCTAAAAACGCCTTACTATACTATGTCGTTTTTCGCTAAAACGCCTTACTATACTATGTCGTTTTTCGCTAAAACGCCTTACTATACTATGTCGTTAAAAACGCCTTACTATACTATGTCGTTTTTAGGCTAAAACGCCTTACTATACTATGGTCGTTTTTCGCTAAAAACGCCTTACTATACTATGGTCGTTTTTCGCTAAAACGCCTTACTATACTATGTCGTTTTTCGCTAAAACGCCTTACTATACTATGGTCGTTTTTCGCTAAAACGCCTTACTATACTATGTCGTTTTTCGCTAAAAACGCCTTACTATACTATGTCGTTTTTCGCTAAAACGCCTTACTATACTATGGTCGTTTTTCGTAAAAACGCCTTACTATACTATGTCGTTTTTCGTCTAAAACGCCTTACTATACTATGTCGTTTTTCGCTAAAACGCCTTACTATACTATGGTCGTTTTTTCGCTAAAACGCCTTACTATACTATGGTCGTTTTTCGCTAAAAACGCCTTACTATACTATGTCGTTTTTCGCTAAAAACGCCTTACTATACTATGTCGTTTTTCGCTAAAACGCCTTACTATACTATGGTCGTTTTTCGCTAAAAACGCCTTACTATACTATGGTCGTTTTTCGTCTAAAACGCCTTACTATACTATGGTCGTTTTTCGCTAAAACGCCTTACTATACTATGTCGTCGTTTTTCGTCTAAAACGCCTTACTATACTATGGTCGTTTTTCGTCTAAAAACGCCTTACTATACTATGGTCGTTTTTCGCTAAAACGCCTTACTATACTATGGTCGTTTTTCGCTAAAAACGCCTTACTATACATGGTCGTTTTTCGCTAAAACGCCTTACTATACTATGGTCGTTTTTAGTCAAAAACGCCTTACTATACTATGGTCGTTTTTCGCTAAAAACGCCTTACTATACATGGTCGTTTTTCGTCTAAAACGCCTTACTATACTATGGTCGTTTTTAGTCTAAAAACGCCTTACTATACTATGGTCGTTTTTACGCCTTACTATACTATGGTCGTTTTTTAAAACGCCTTACTATACATGGTCGTTTTTCGTCAAAAACGCCTTACTATACATGGTCGTTTTTTCGCTAAAACGCCTTACTATACTATGGTCGTTTTTCGCTAAAAACGCCTTACTATACATGGTCGTTTTTAGCTAAAACGCCTTACTATACATGGTCGTTTTTAGTCTAAAAACGCCTTACTATACTATGGTCGTTTTTAGTAAAAACGCCTTACTATACATGGTCGTTTTTTCGCTAAAACGCCTTACTATACATGGTCGTTTTTAGTCAAAAACGCCTTACTATACTATGGTCGTTTTTAGTCTAAAAACGCCTTACTATACATGGTCGTTTTTAGTCTAAAACGCCTTACTATACATGGTCGTTTTTAGTCTAAAAACGCCTTACTATACATGGTCGTTTTTAGTCAAAAACGCCTTACTATACATGGTCGTTTTTAGTCTAAAACGCCTTACTATACATGGTCGTTTTTAGTCAAAACGCCTTACTATACTATGGTCGTTTTTAGTCTAAAAACGCCTTACTATACATGGTCGTTTTTAGTCTAAAACGCCTTACTATACTATGGTCGTTTTTAGTCTAAAAACGCCTTACTATACATGGTCGTTTTTCGCTAAAAACGCCTTACTATACATGGTCGTTTTTAGTCTAAAACGCCTTACTATACATGGTCGTTTTTAAAAACGCCTTACTATACATGGTCGTTTTTAGTCTAAAAACGCCTTACTATACATGGTCGTTTTTTCGCTAAAAACGCCTTACTATACATATGTCGTTTTTAGTCTAAAACGCCTTACTATACATGGTCGTTTTTAGTCTAAAAACGCCTTACTATACTATGTCGTTTTTAGTCTAAAAACGCCTTACTATACATGGTCGTTTTTAGTCTAAAACGCCTTACTATACTATGGTCGTTTTTAGCTAAAACGCCTTACTATACATGGTCGTTTTTAGTCTAAAAACGCCTTACTATACATATGTCGTTTTTCGCTAAAACGCCTTACTATACTATGTCGTTTTTCGCTAAAACGCCTTACTATACTATGGTCGTTTTTAGTCTAAAAACGCCTTACTATACATGGTCGTTTTTAGTCTAAAAGCGCCTTACTATATATGTCGTTTTTCGCTAAAAACGCCTTACTATACATGGTCGTTTTTAGTCTAAAAACGCCTTACTATACTATGGTCGTTTTTTCGCTAAAACGCCTTACTATACATGGTCGTTTTTCGCTAAAACGCCTTACTATACATGGTCGTTTTTAGTCAAAAACGCCTTACTATACATATGTCGTTTTTAGTCTAAAAACGCCTTACTATACATGGTCGTTTTTCGCTAAAAACGCCTTACTATACTATGTCGTTTTTCGTCTAAAAACGCCTTACTATACATGGTCGTTTTTTCGCTAAAAACGCCTTACTATACTATGGTCGTTTTTAGTAAAAAAACGCCTTACTATACTATGGTCGTTTTTCGCTAAAACGCCTTACTATACTATGGTCGTTTTTAGTCTAAAAACGCCTTACTATACTATGGTCGTTTTTTCTAAAAACGCCTTACTATACATATGTCGTTTTTCGCTAAAAACGCCTTACTATACTATGGTCGTTTTTAGCTAAAAACGCCTTACTATACTATGGTCGTTTTTCGCTAAAACGCCTTACTATACTATGGTCGTTTTTCGCTAAAAACGCCTTACTATACTATGGTCGTTTTTCGCTAAAAACGCCTTACTATACTATGGTCGTTTTCGCTAAAACGCCTTACTATACTATGGTCGTTTTTCGCTAAAAACGCCTTACTATACATGGTCGTTTTTCGCTAAAACGCCTTACTATACTATGGTCGTTTTTAGTCTAAAACGCCTTACTATACTATGGTCGTTTTTATTAAAAACGCCTTACTATACTATGGTCGCCTTTTTTTCGCTAAAAACGCCTTACTATACATGGTCGTTTTTCGCTAAAAACGCCTTACTATACATGGTCGTTTTTTTCTAAAAACGCCTTACTATACTATGGTCGTTTTTAGCTAAAACGCCTTACTATACTATGGTCGTTTTTAGTCTAAAAACGCCTTACTATACATGGTCGTTTTTAGTCTAAAAACGCCTTACTATACTATGGTCGTTTTTCGCTAAAACGCCTTACTATACTATGGTCGTTTTTTCGCTAAAACGCCTTACTATACTATGTCGTTTTTAGTCTAAAACGCCTTACTATACTATGGTCGTTTTTTCGTCTAAAACGCCTTACTATACATGGTCGTTTTTCGCTAAAACGCCTTACTATACTATGGTCGTTTTTAGTCTAAAAACGCCTTACTATACTATGGTCGTTTTTCGCTAAAACGCCTTACTATACTATGGTCGTTTTTCGCTAAAACGCCTTACTATACATGGTCGTTTTTCGCTAAAAACGCCTTACTATACTATGGTCGTTTTTTTCTAAAAACGCCTTACTATACTATGGTCGTTTTTCGCTAAAAACGCCTTACTATACTATGGTCGTTTTTCGTCTAAAACGCCTTACTATACATGGTCGTTTTTCGCTAAAACGCCTTACTATACTATGTCGTTTTTTCGCTAAAACGCCTTACTATACTATGTCGTTTTTCGCTAAAAACGCCTTACTATACATGTCGTTTTTTCGCTAAAACGCCTTACTATACTATGTCGTTTTTCGCTAAAAACGCCTTACTATACTATGTCGTTTTTCGCTAAAACGCCTTACTATACTATGGTCGTTTTTCGTCTAAAACGCCTTACTATACATGGTCGTTTTTCGCTAAAAACGCCTTACTATACTATGTCGTTTTTCGCTAAAAACGCCTTACTATACTATGGTCGTTTTTTCGCTAAAAACGCCTTACTATACTATGTCGTTTTTTCGCTAAAAACGCCTTACTATACTATGGTCGTTTTTCGTCTAAAAACGCCTTACTATACTATGTCGTTTTTTCGCTAAAACGCCTTACTATACATGGTCGTTTTTCGCTCTAAAACGCCTTACTATACTATGGTCGTTTTTCGCTAAAACGCCTTACTATACTATGTCGTTTTTCGCTAAAAACGCCTTACTATACTATGGTCGTTTTTCGCTAAAACGCCTTACTATACTATGTCGTTTTTCGCTAAAAACGCCTTACTATACTATGTCGTTTTTCGCTAAAAACGCCTTACTATACTATGTCGTTTTTCGCTAAAACGCCTTACTATACTATGGTCGTTTTTCGCTTAAAACGCCTTACTATACTATGGTCGTTTTTCGCTAAAACGCCTTACTATACTATGGTCGTTTTTTCGCTAAAAACGCCTTACTATACTATGGTCGTTTTTCGCTAAAAACGCCTTACTATACTATGGTCGTTTTTCGCTAAAAACGCCTTACTATACTATGTCGTTTTTTCGCTAAAAACGCCTTACTATACTATGGTCGTTTTTCGCTAAAAACGCCTTACTATACTATGTCGTTTTTCGCTAAAAACGCCTTACTATACTATGTCGTTTTTTCGCTAAAACGCCTTACTATACTATGTCGTTTTTATCTAAAACGCCTTACTATACTATGTCGTTTTTCGCTAAAAACGCCTTACTATACTATGTCGTTTTTTCGCTAAAAACGCCTTACTATACTATGTCGTTTTTCGCTAAAAACGCCTTACTATCCTATGTCGTTTTTTTCGCTAAAAAACGCCTTACTATACTATGTCGTTTTTCGCTAAAACGCCTTACTATACTATGTCGTTTTTCGCTAAAACGCCTTACTATACTATGTCGTTTTTCGCTAAAAACGCCTTACTATACTATGTCGTTTTTTCGCAAAAACGCCTTACTATACTATGTCGTTTTTCGCTAAAAACGCCTTACTATACTATGTCGTTTTTCGCTAAAACGCCTTACTATACTATGTCGTTTTTCGCTAAAACGCCTTACTATACTATGTCGTTTTTTTCGCCTTACTATACTAAAAACGCCTTACTATACTATGTCGTTTTTCGGCTAAAAACGCCTTACTATACTATGTCGTTTTTCGCTAAAACGCCTTACTATACTATGTCGTTTTTCGCTAAAAACGCCTTACTATACTATGTCGTTTTTCGCTAAAAACGCCTTACTATACTATGTCGTTTTTCGCTAAAACGCCTTACTATACTATGTCGTTTTTCGCTAAAAACGCCTTACTATACTATGTCGTTTTTAGCTAAAAACGCCTTACTATACTATGTCGTTTTTCGCTAAAACGCCTTACTATACTATGTCGTTTTTCGCTAAAAACGCCTTACTATACTATGTCGTTTTTCGCTAAAACGCCTTACTATACTATGTCGTTTTTCGCTAAAAACGCCTTACTATACTATGTCGTTTTTCGCTAAAACGCCTTACTATACTATGTCGTTTTTCGCTAAAAACGCCTTACTATACTATGTCGTTTTTCGTCTAAAAACGCCTTACTATACTATGTCGTTTTTAGCTCTAAAACGCCTTACTATACTATGTCGTTTTTCGCTAAAACGCCTTACTATACTATGTCGTTTTTTCGCCTATGTCGTTTTTAGCTAAAACGCCTTACTATACTATGTCGTTTTTCGCTAAAAACGCCTTACTATACTATGTCGTTTTTCGCTAAAACGCCTTACTATACTATGTCGTTTTTCGCTAAAACGCCTTACTATACTATGTCGTTTTTCGCTAAAACGCCTTACTATACTATGTCGTTTTTAGTCTAAAACGCCTTACTATACTATGTCGTTTTTCGCTAAAACGCCTTACTATACTATGTCGTTTTTCGCTAAAAACGCCTTACTATACTATGTCGTTTTCGCTAAAACGCCTTACTATACTATGTCGTTTTTATCTAAAACGCCTTACTATACTATGTCGTTTTTCGCTAAAACGCCTTACTATACTATGTCGTTTTTCGCTAAAACGCCTTACTATACTATGTCGTTTTTCGCTAAAACGCCTTACTATACTATGTCGTTTTTAGCTAAAACGCCTTACTATACTATGTCGTTTTTCGCTAAAACGCCTTACTATACTATGTCGTTTTTCGCTAAAACGCCTTACTATACTATGTCGTTTTTCGCTAAAACGCCTTACTATACTATGTCGTTTTTCGCTAAAAACGCCTTACTATACTATGTCGTTTTTCGCTAAAAACGCCTTACTATACTATGTCGTTTTTCGCTAAAAACGCCTTACTATACTATGTCGTTTTTCGCTAAAACGCCTTACTATACTATGTCGTTTTTTCGCTAAAACGCCTTACTATACTATGTCGTTTTTCGCTAAAACGCCTTACTATACTATGTCGTTTTTAGTCTAAAACGCCTTACTATACTATGTCGTTTTTCGCTAAAAACGCCTTACTATACTATGTCGTTTTTAGCTAAAACGCCTTACTATACTATGTCGTTTTTCGCTAAAACGCCTTACTATACTATGTCGTTTTTATTAAAAACGCCTTACTATACTATGTCGTTTTTCGCTAAAACGCCTTACTATACTATGTCGTTTTTCGCTAAAACGCCTTACTATACTATGTCGTTTTTCGCTAAAACGCCTTACTATACTATGTCGTTTTTCGCTAAAACGCCTTACTATACTATGTCGTTTTTCGCTAAAAACGCCTTACTATACTATGTCGTTTTTCGCTAAAACGCCTTACTATACTATGTCGTTTTTTCGCTAAAACGCCTTACTATACTATGTCGTTTTTCGCTAAAAACGCCTTACTATACTATGTCGTTTTTCGCTAAAAACGCCTTACTATACTATGTCGTTTTTCGCTAAAACGCCTTACTATACTATGTCGTTTTTCGCTAAAACGCCTTACTATACTATGTCGTTTTTCGCTAAAAACGCCTTACTATACTATGTCGTTTTTCGCTAAAACGCCTTACTATACTATGTCGTTTTTCGCTAAAACGCCTTACTATACTATGTCGTTTTTCGCTAAAACGCCTTACTATACTATGTCGTTTTTCGCTAAAAACGCCTTACTATACTATGTCGTTTTTCGCTAAAAACGCCTTACTATACTATGTCGTTTTCGGCTAAAACGCCTTACTATACTATGTCGTTTTTCGCTAAAACGCCTTACTATACTATGTCGTTTTTCGCTAAAAACGCCTTACTATACTATGTCGTTTTTCGCTAAAACGCCTTACTATACTATGTCGTTTTTCGGCTAAAAACGCCTTACTATACTATGTCGTTTTTCGCTAAAAACGCCTTACTATACTATGTCGTTTTTCGCTAAAACGCCTTACTATACTATGTCGTTTTTCGCTAAAACGCCTTACTATACTATGTCGTTTTTCGCTAAAACGCCTTACTATACTATGTCGTTTTTCGCTAAAACGCCTTACTATACTATGTCGTTTTTCGGCTAAAACGCCTTACTATACTATGTCGTTTTTCGCTACTAAAACGCCTTACTATACTATGTCGTTTTTCGCTAAAACGCCTTACTATACTATGTCGTTTTTTTCGCTAAAAACGCCTTACTATACTATGTCGTTTTTCGGCTAAAACGCCTTACTATACTATGTCGTTTTTCGCTAAAAACGCCTTACTATACTATGTCGTTTTTCGCTAAAACGCCTTACTATACTATGGTCGTTTTTCGCTAAAACGCCTTACTATACTATGTCGTTTTTCGCTAAAACGCCTTACTATACTATGTCGTTTTTTCGCTAAAACGCCTTACTATACTATGGTCGTTTTTCGCTAAAAACGCCTTACTATACTATGTCGTTTTTCGCTAAAACGCCTTACTATACTATGTCGTTTTTCGCTAAAACGCCTTACTATACTATGTCGTTTTTCGCTAAAAACGCCTTACTATACTATGTCGTTTTTCGCTAAAACGCCTTACTATACTATGTCGTTTTTCGCTAAAAACGCCTTACTATACTATGGTCGTTTTTCGCTAAAAACGCCTTACTATACTATGTCGTTTTTTCGCTAAAAACGCCTTACTATACTATGGTCGTTTTTAGCTAAAACGCCTTACTATACTATGTCGTTTTTTCGCTAAAACGCCTTACTATACTATGTCGTTTTTCGCTAAAACGCCTTACTATACTATGTCGTTTTTCGCTAAAACGCCTTACTATACTATGTCGTCGTTTTTACGTCTAAAAACGCCTTACTATACTATGGTCGTTTTTCGCTAAAACGCCTTACTATACTATGGTCGTTTTTCGGCTAAAAACGCCTTACTATACTATGGTCGTTTTTCGCTAAAAACGCCTTACTATACTATGGTCGTTTTTCGTCGCCTTACTATACTATGTCGTTTTTCTAAAAACGCCTTACTATACTATGTCGTTTTTCGCTAAAAACGCCTTACTATACTATGTCGTTTTTATAAAACGCCTTTTACTATGTCGTTTTTAAAACGCCTTACTATACATGTCGTTTTTCGGCTAAAACGCCTTACTATACTATGTCGTTTTTCGTCTAAAACGCCTTACTATACTATGGTCGTTTTTAGGCTAAAAACGCCTTACTATACTATGTCGTTTTTCGCTAAAACGCCTTACTATACTATGTCGTTTTTCGCTAAAACGCCTTACTATACTATGTCGTTTTTATTTAAAACGCCTTACTATACTATGTCGTTTTTATTAAAACGCCTTACTATACTATGTCGTTTTTATTAAAACGCCTTACTATACTATGGTCGTTTTTTCGCTAAAAACGCCTTACTATACTATGTCGTTTTTCGCTAAAAGCGCCTTACTATACTATGTCGTTTTTCGCTAAAACGCCTTACTATACTATGGTCGTTTTTTCGCTAAAACGCCTTACTATACTATGTCGTCGTTTTTCGGCTAAAACGCCTTACTATACTATGTCGTTTTTCGCTAAAACGCCTTACTATACTATGTCGTCGTTTTTTTCGCTAAAACGCCTTACTATACTATGTCGTTTTTCGCTAAAACGCCTTACTATACTATGTCGTTTTTCGCTAAAAACGCCTTACTATACTATGTCGTTTTTTCGCTAAAACGCCTTACTATACTATGTCGTTTTTCGCTAAAAACGCCTTACTATACTATGGTCGTTTTTCGGCTAAAACGCCTTACTATACTATGGTCGTTTTTTCGCTAAAACGCCTTACTATACTATGGTCGTTTTTCGCTAAAAACGCCTTACTATACTATGGTCGTTTTTCGCTAAAACGCCTTACTATACTATGTCGTTTTTCGCTAAAAACGCCTTACTATACTATGTCGTTTTTCGCTAAAAACGCCTTACTATACTATGTCGTTTTTCGCTAAAACGCCTTACTATACTATGTCGTTTTTCGCTAAAACGCCTTACTATACTATGTCGTTTTTTCGCTAAAACGCCTTACTATACTATGTCGTTTTTCGCTAAAACGCCTTACTATACTATGTCGTTTTTCGCTAAAACGCCTTACTATACTATGTCGTTTTTCGCTAAAACGCCTTACTATACTATGTCGTTTTTCGCTAAAACGCCTTACTATACTATGTCGTTTTTTCGCTAAAAACGCCTTACTATACTATGTCGTTTTTTCGCTAAAAACGCCTTACTATACTATGGTCGTTTTTCGCTAAAACGCCTTACTATACTATGTCGTTTTTCGCTAAAACGCCTTACTATACTATGGTCGTTTTTGGCTAAAACGCCTTACTATACATGGTCGTTTTTCGCTAAAACGCCTTACTATACTATGGTCGTTTTTCGCTAAAAACGCCTTACTATACTATGGTCGTTTTTAGCTAAAACGCCTTACTATACTATGTCGTTTTTCGGCTAAAAACGCCTTACTATACTATGGTCGTTTTTCGCCTTACTATACATGTCTAAAACGCCTTACTATACATGGTCGTTTTTTCGCTAAAACGCCTTACTATACATGGTCGTTTTTCGCTAAAACGCCTTACTATACATGGTCGTTTTTTTCGTCAAAAACGCCTTACTATACATGGTCGTTTTTAGTCAAAAACGCCTTACTATACATGGTCGTTTTTCGTCAAAAACGCCTTACTATACATGGTCGTTTTTTAGTCAAAAACGCCTTACTATACATGGTCGTTTTTAGTCAAAAACGCCTTACTATACATGGTCGTTTTTAGTCAAAAAACGCCTTACTATACATGGTCGTTTTTCGTCAAAAACGCCTTACTATACATGGTCGTTTTTAGTCAAAAACGCCTTACTATACATGGTCGTTTTTAGTCAAAAACGCCTTACTATACATGGTCGTTTTTCGTCAAAAACGCCTTACTATACATGGTCGTTTTTCGTCAAAAACGCCTTACTATACATGGTCGTTTTTTCGTCAAAACGCCTTACTATACATGGTCGTTTTTTCGTCAAAAACGCCTTACTATACATGGTCGTTTTTAGTCAAAAACGCCTTACTATACATGGTCGTTTTTCGCTAAAAACGCCTTACTATACATGGTCGTTTTTTCGCTCAAAAACGCCTTACTATACATGGTCGTTTTTCGCTAAAACGCCTTACTATACATGGTCGTTTTTTCGCTAAAACGCCTTACTATACTATGTCGTTTTTCGCTAAAACGCCTTACTATACATGGTCGTTTTTCGCTAAAAACGCCTTACTATACTATGTCGTTTTTCGCTAAAACGCCTTACTATACTATGTCGTTTTTCGCTAAAACG
This sequence comes from Hippocampus mohnikei, assembly GCA_026261675.1. Lineage (NCBI taxonomy): Eukaryota > Metazoa > Chordata > Actinopteri > Syngnathiformes > Syngnathidae > Hippocampus > Hippocampus mohnikei. The sequence continues at coordinate 404,474 of JAKGUB010000330.1, forward strand.
CCTTACTATACATGGTCGTTTTTCGCTAAAAACGCCTTACTATACTATGTCGTTTTTCGCTAAAACGCCTTACTATACTATGTCGTTTTTCGCTAAAAGCGCCTTACTATACATGGTCGTTTTTCGCTAAAAACGCCTTACTATACTATGTCGTTTTTCGCTAAAACGCCTTACTATACATGGTCGTTTTTCGCTAAAACGCCTTACTATACTATGGTCGTTTTTCGCTAAAAACGCCTTACTATACTATGTCGTTTTTCGCTAAAAACGCCTTACTATACTATGTCGTTTTTTCGCTAAAAACGCCTTACTATACTATGTCGTTTTTTCGCTAAAAGCGCCTTACTATACTATGTCGTTTTTCGCTAAAAACGCCTTACTATACATGGTCGTTTTTCGGCTAAAACGCCTTACTATACATGGTCGTTTTTCGCTAAAACGCCTTACTATACATGGTCGTTTTTTCGCTCAAAAACGCCTTACTATACATGGTCGTTTTTCGCTAAAACGCCTTACTATACTATGTCGTTTTTCGCTAAAAGCGCCTTACTATACTATGTCGTTTTTCGCTAAAACGCCTTACTATACTATGTCGTTTTTTCGGCTAAAACGCCTTACTATACTATGTCGTTTTTCGCTAAAACGCCTTACTATACTATGTCGTTTTTCGCTAAAACGCCTTACTATACTATGTCGTTTTTCGCTAAAACGCCTTACTATACTATGTCGTTTTTTCGCTAAAAACGCCTTACTATACTATGTCGTTTTTTCGCTAAAACGCCTTACTATACATGGTCGTTTTTCGCTAAAACGCCTTACTATACTATGTCGTTTTTCGCTAAAAACGCCTTACTATACATGGTCGTTTTTCGCTAAAAGCGCCTTACTATACTATGTCGTTTTTCGCTAAAAACGCCTTACTATACATGGTCGTTTTTCGCTAAAACGCCTTACTATACTATGTCGTTTTTTCGCTAAAACGCCTTACTATACTATGTCGTTTTTCGCTAAAAACGCCTTACTATACTATGGTCGTTTTTCGCTAAAACGCCTTACTATACTATGTCGTTTTTCGCTAAAACGCCTTACTATACTATGTCGTTTTTTCGCTAAAACGCCTTACTATACTATGTCGTTTTTCGCTAAAAACGCCTTACTATACTATGTCGTTTTTCGCTAAAACGCCTTACTATACTATGTCGTTTTTTCGCTAAAACGCCTTACTATACTATGTCGTTTTTTCGCTAAAAACGCCTTACTATACATGGTCGTTTTTCGCTAAAAACGCCTTACTATACTATGTCGTTTTTCGCTAAAAACGCCTTACTATACATGGTCGTTTTTCGCTAAAACGCCTTACTATACTATGTCGTTTTTCGCTAAAAACGCCTTACTATACATGGTCGTTTTTTCGCTAAAACGCCTTACTATACTATGTCGTTTTTTCGCTAAAAACGCCTTACTATACTATGTCGTTTTTTCGCTAAAACGCCTTACTATACATATGTCGTTTTAGGCTAAAACGCCTTACTATACATGGTCGTTTTTTCGCTAAAACGCCTTACTATACTATGTCGCTTTTTCGCTAAAACGCCTTACTATACTATGTGGTTTTTTCGGCTAAAAACGCCTTACTATACTATGTGGTTTTTTCGGCTAAAAACGCCTTACTATACTATGTCGTTTTTTCGGCTAAAAACGCCTTACTATACATGGTCGTTTTTCCGGCTATAAATGCCTTACTATACATGGTCGTTTTTTCGGCTTAAAACGCCTTACTATACATGGTCATTTTTTTCGTCAACAAACGCCTTACTATACATGGTCGTTTTTTCCGCTAAAAACGCCTTACTATACTATGTCGTTTTTTCCGCTAAAAACGCCTTACTATACTATGTCGTTTTTCGCTAAAACGCCTTACTATACTATGTCGTTTTTTCGCTAAAACGCCTTACTATACTGTCGTTTTTCGCTAAAAACGCCTTACTATACTATGTCGTTTTTTCTAAAACGCCTTACTATACTATGTCGTTTTTCGCTAAAACGCCTTACTATACTATGTCGTTTTTCGCTAAAAACGCCTTACTATACTGTCGTTTTTTCGCTAAAACGCCTTACTATACTATGTCGTTTTTTCCGCTAAAAACGCCTTACTATACATGGTCGTTTTTTCGGCTAAAAACGCCTTACTATACTATGTCGTTTTTTCGGCTAAAAACGCCTTACTATACTATGTCGTTTTTTCGGCTAAAAACACCTTACTATACATGGTCGTTTTTTTGGGCTAAAAACGCCTTACTATACATGGTCTTTTTTTCCGTCAAAAACGCCTTACTATACCGGAATCAGAATCAGAATCAGATCAGAATCATCTTTATTGGCCAAGTATGTAGAACACACAAGGAATTTGACTCCGGTATACACGCTGCATTAGTATCATCATAAACAAGAACATGACAAATTGGTATGGAAGGACATTTCGTAATGTAAGTGAACCATAGTTTCAAGCAGAGCTAAAGTGATCAGTGGTAGAATACAATATTATGACAGTTTGTACAGTTGGTGCAGAGAATCATTGATCCATTTTAGAGAGATACGATATTTGTTGCACAAGAAGAGTGACTACGTCAGTGACTGTTTAGGGAGTTAATGGCTAGAGGGAAGAAGCTGTTCAAGTGTCTGCTGGATTTGGTGCGCATGGATCTGTAGCGCCTGCCTGAGGGGAGTAGCTGGAAAAGGTGGTGGGCAGGATGCGGGGGATCCAGGAGGATTTTCCCTGCCCTTGTCTTGATTCTTGCGGTGTGCAAGTCCTCAAGAGTGGGTAGGGCGGTGCCAATGAATTTTTCCACCGTCCTAATTGTCCGTTGAAGTCGGATTTTGTCCTTCTTTGTGGCGGCCCCAAACCAAACCGTGATGGAACAACACAGGATTGATTGGATGACTGCCGTGTAGAACTGACGTAGCACCTCCTGTGGCAGGCCGTGCTTCCTCAGCAGCCTCAGGAAGTACATCCTCTGCTGGGCCCTTTTCAGGATGGAGATGGTGTTGACTTCCCACTTCATGTCCTGGGAGACTGTGATTCCCAGGAACTTGAAGGTCTCGACGGTTGACACGGGGCAGTTGGATAGTGTGAGGGGCAACTCTGGAGAAGGATGTTTCCTGAAGTCCACGATCATCTCTACCGTCTTGAGCGTGTTCAGCCCGAGGTTGCGTCGGCTGCACCAGAGCTCCGGCTGCTCCGCTTGTTGTCGGTACGCGGACTCGTCGCCGTCTTTGATGAGACCGATGACCGCGGTGTCGTCTGCGAACTTTATGAGTTTGACAGCTGGACTTGTTGAGGTGCAATCGTTTGTGTAGAGGGAGAAGAGCAGTGGAGAGAGGACACATCCCTGTGGGGCTCCTGTGCTAGTGGTGCGTGTTGATGATGTTGTCGCTCCCAGTCTCACCTGTTGTGTCCGTCCCGTCAGGAAGCTGAGGATCCACTGGCAGATCGTAGGGGACACACCGAGGTGGAGGAGTTTGGGGGTGAGGAGTTCCGGTATGATGGTGTTGAACGCAGAGCTGAAATCCACAAACGGGATCCTTGCTCGAGGATGTAGTGCAGACCTATGTTGACTGCGTCCTCCGCAGACCTGTTTGCCCGGTAGGCAAACTGGAGAGGGTCCAGCAGGGGTCCAGTGACGTTCTTTAGGTGGTTCAGCACAAGGCGTTCAAAGGACTTCATGACCACAGACGTCAGAGCGACAGGCCGAGAGTCGTTCAGTTCCGATGTTGCCGATTTCTTGGGAACTGGGATGATGGTAGACTGTTTGAAGCAGGATGGGACCTCACACAGCTCCAGGGATCTGCTGAAGATTTGTGTGAAGACCGGAGCCAGCTGGTCAGCGCAGACTTTCAGGCAGGAGGGGGACACTTTGTCGGGCGGGCCCCGCAGCTTTCTTGATCTTCTGCTGCTTGAAGAGCCGTCTCACGTCCTGTTCGTGGATCTGTAATGGAGAAAAAGAGGGTGGGGGGTTAGATAGAGTAGTATCTGGTAGAGGTGGGTGAATGTGGGAAATGGGGGTGTCCTTTTCAAATCGGCAGAAAAACGTGTTTAGTTCATCAGCAAGACCCTTATTGTTCACTGTTTGGGGGGGGGGGGCGTTCTATAGTTTGTGATTGCTTTCAGGCCATTCCACACAGATGCAGAGTGGTTAGCAGAGAACTGGTTTTCAGCCTCTCTGCATAGCTTCTCTTTGCAATGTTCATTTCCTTTGTCAATTGGTTTCGGGCGTGTTTGTACAGTGCCCGATCTCCACTTCCAAATGCGGCCTCTTTCTCTTTCCTGAGTTGCCTGAGTTTGGGAGTAAACCGTGGCTTGTTGTTGTTGAAGGAGCGGAAGGACTTTGTTGGTACACACATGTCCTCACAGAAACTGATGTATGATGTTACAGTGTCTGTGTATTCATCCAGTGTGCCCGTTGAAGTTTCAAAGACGCCCCAATCAGTGCAGTCGAAGCATTCTTGTAGAGCTAGCTTTGCTTCATCTGTCCATTTTTTCACAGTCTTGACAACCGGTTTAGCGCATTTGAGTTTCTGTCTGTATGTAGGTATTAAGTGGATGAAATTGTGGTCAGAAAGACCCAATGCTGCGCGGGCGATCGATCGGTATGCATTTTTGATTGTTGTATAGCAGTGGTCTAGGATGTTGCCTTCTCTGGTGAAACAGTCGATGTGCTGCTTATATCTGGGAAGTTCGCGGTTAAGATGTGCTCTATTAAAGTCGCCCAAAATGATCAGGGGTGACTCTGGGTATTTTAGTTCGAGTTTGTTTACTTGGTCAGCTAGCGTTTGTATCGCCGCGTTAGCATTAGCTTGTGGCGCAATGTAAACACCGACGAGTAAAAAAGAGGCGAACTCACGTGGCGAGTAGAACGGCTTGCAGTTTAAAGACAGCGACTCCAGGTCCGGGCTGCAGTGTGCGTCGAGCTTCGTGACATCAGTGCACCATTCTTCGTTGATATAGAAGCAAATCCCACCACCTTTCGATTTCCCTGATAGCTCCGTGTCGCGGTCGGCCCGGAGAAGGCGGAAGCCGGGTGGCGGTCACTGAGCCAGGTTTCAGTGAAGCAGAGCGCGGCAGAGCTAGCAAAGGTCTCGTTGGTCTTCGTGAGGAGGAGAAGCTCATCCATCTTGTTTGGCAGAGATCGTAGATTAGCAAGATGGATCGATGGGAGCGGGGTTCGAAATCCACGTTGCCGGAGCTTGACTAGCACGCCGGCTCGCTTCCCCCTCCTCCGACGTCGTTTCCATGCGCCGTACAGCGCCGCAGCTCCGCTCGCGATTAGCTCCAAAAAACCTTGTGGATTTTCGTGTGCCGGTGAAAAAAGTCCGAGCGTCGACTCCCCAATGCTAAGCAGCTTCAAAGGTGCTCAAACCAAAGACCCTGATGTCGGCGGCCAGAATGGAGGGGTGAGTTAGCTTCTAACGGTGGATTGCTAGCATGTCGATGCTGAAAAGCCCAGTGTTAGCAAACGGCTGCTAACGCTAGCTGTTTAGGGTTAGCAGAGAGTGGCTCGCGCTCACTGTTAGCGGAGTGGGGGCACCCTATTTGTGTGAATGACTAACCGACTCTTAGCAGCCGAGGAAAGCGCCCAACTGCGCACCTTCGCCGACTTGCTAGCATGTCGATGCTGAAAAGCCAACTGTTAGCAAACGGCTGCTAACGCTAGCTGTTTAGGGTTAGCAGAGAGTGGGGGCACGCTATTTGTGTTAATGACTAACCGACTCTTAGCAGCCGGGAAAAGCGCCCAACTGCGCACCTTTGCCGACTTGCTAGCATGTCGATGCTGAAAAGCCAACTGTTAGCAAACGGCTGCTAACGCTAGCTGTTTAGGGTTAGCGGAGAGTGGCTCGCGCTCACTGTTAGCGGAGTGGGGGCACCCTATTTGTGTAAATGACTAACCGACTCTTAGCAGCCGGGAAAAGCGCCCAACTGCGCACCTTTGCCGACTTGCTAGCATGTCGATGCTGAAAAGCCCAGTGTTAGCAAACGGCTGCTAACGCTAGCTGTTTAGGGTTAGCAGAGAGTAGCTCGCGCTCACTGTTAGCGGAGTGGGGGCACCCTATTTGTGTTAATGACTAACCGACTCTTAGCAGCCGGGAAAAGCGCCCAACTGCGCACCTTTGCCGACTTGCTAGCATGTCGATGCTGAAAAGCCAACTGTTAGCAAACGGCTGCTAACGCTAGCTGTTTAGGGTTAGCAGAGAGTGGCTCGCGCTCACTGTTAGCGGAGTGGGGGCACCCTATTTGTGTAAATGACTAACCGACTCTTAGCAGCCGGGAAAAGCGCCCAACTGCGCACCTTTGCCGACTTGCTAGCATGTCGATGCTGAAAAGCCCAGTGTTAGCAAACGGCTGCTAACGCTAGCTGTTTAGGGTTAGCAGAGAGTAGCTCGCGCTCACTGTTAGCGGAGTGGGGGCACCCTATTTGTGTTAATGACTAACAGACTCTTAGCAATGTGCTAATCTTACCGACGCCGCACGCCCCCCAATCGTGACACAGCTATTGCATCTCTCTCTGCAGGAGCAAGCAAACCTCTGCAGTCGCATCCCCAGCGTCCCTCCGCTCTCCCCACGCCGCTCAAGCGGCGGGCGTCGGCCATTCCCACGCCGACGCCCGGCAGCCAGAGCCGAAACCGCAGACCCCCCAGAAAGCAGGCCGCCTCGGACTCGGACTGCCCCCCCAGGACCTGCCTCAGGTGACGCTTGTCCGGAAGACAAGAAGGAGAACCTAACCTAACCCCCTCATCATCAACCTGTCCTTCTGAAACGCCGAGTGAAGTGTGTGTGATGTCTTGAAAAACAACGAACGTTTCCTCTTCCTGTTTGATGTTATTCGTTTCTGCTGTTAAGAATAAATAAAGACTAAATAAAGTGTACATTTATCTCGATTCTCTTCTCATTGATGTCGGAACACATCCAAAGATAACACACGCACACACACGCGTGTTTAACCCCCCTCCATGACGGGGTTGTGTTCCAGACCAAGTCCCTGACCACAAAAAATAAATCAAATCAAACCGCCAATCACCATTGCACACTTTGTTGCGCAATAAAAGCCAAAGAACGAGCACACTCACTTGCAGCCCGCCATCAGGCCCCGCCCCTTCAAGCCACCTATCTGACCGAGTGAACGACGCCCGTATTTATCTCTTCAATTAGGTCGGAAAGGTGTCGGTGGAAGAGTTTATTCTCGCTTTTGCAAGCACGTGTCTTCCAGCGCCCCGCCCCCTCCTCACCACTACTTCCCCCTGCTGGCCACTCAGAGGTCCCGCAGCTCCTTGAGGATGTCCCACAACGCGCCGCCGCTGGCCCGCAGCCGCGCCGCCTCGTCGGGCGAGAGGCTCACGCGGACCACGCTGGCGACGCCGCCGCCGTTCAACACGCACGGCAGGCTCAGGTACACGTCCTCCGCGATGCCGTACAGGCCCTGCCGCACGCAAGCGCGTTGGTGACATCCCTTTCCGAAAAAGCGAAAGAGGAAAAGGGAAAAGAAGGCATGTGCTGACCTGCACCGCGGTGGACACCGGATGAATCCTGTTCAAGTTCCTCACGACGCTCTCCGTCAGCTCGGCCACACTCAGACGCAAAGCCATCTGCGCTCCGAAAGTGTCCAACGCGATGTCAGGAGTTTGTGACAATTCACCAGGGGTCGGCAAAACGCGGCTCCAGAGCCAGATGCGGTTCTTTAGCGACATCTAGTGGCTCCCTGGAACTTTATAAAAAAAATGTGTGAAAATGGAACACGATTTGGATAGCAGGCTAAAGTAGCTCAAATAGATAGCGATACACGTTGCAGCTCCGAAAAAGGGTACAAAACGGACTTTTTTTCGTGCCTCATCGGTGACTCAAACAGCGTCGAAATGAACGCAGAGTGTTTTTCCGAGAAACAAAGACATCTGCGCTCCGAAAGTGTCCAACGCGATGTCAAGAGTTTGTGACAATACACCGGGGTCGGCAACACGCTCCAGGCCTCTAGGAATTGGTCCTGGTCTACAAGGATCTGGGTCTACTAGGAAACTGGGTCCTCATCAACAGGTACTGGCGTTAAAGGACTCACGTCGGCAAGGACCACGGCACTTACATGGAGTTTGTCAACAAGAATTACAAGGACCAGAGCTACAGGGTCCAGAACTACAGGGGTTTGGGGCTTAAAGGTGTGAGGTCTACATAGGTCATGCTCTGTCGGTTTTGGGGATCAAGGACTCAAGGATAAAGAGCTGAGTTTGGAAAGGAGACAACAAATAACCACGCCTGGCCTGAGTTATTTGTTGTCCCTGAGAACAAAATCATAAGAATCCAAAAACTCGATGTAGAGTAACAATAACTTTCAAGCAATGACTCGCCCTCGTTCCAAAGCCAACATCGACTACATAGCCCACAATTCCTTTCGCGCGACGTCACGTGTTTCCGACCAATGGCTGCGCGAGAGAGAGTCACGTGACCGCCGGCGGAGCACATTTGAATCGCCGTCTGTGGCGTCGCGAGCAGAGCGGACAAGTTTTCCTCGTCGCGGAAACCAGAAACAACCAGAAAGGTTCGTCCTTCTTGTCTTCATTCAAATGGCTCGGCTCGAGTTCCTGTTGTCGAATTTCCTTCGGTGTCGCGTAATGGAGTTTCCGTCAAGTGTTCGAGTTCTTGCCATCTCGGTGCGAGTTTAACATCGATTGGAATGATTCTTGTCGGAATTGTACCCGCAGGTCGAAAAAGGAGACGCAGCCGCGAGATGGAGCGTCCAGCAGGCAGCGGTCAGTCAGTCGCTCGATCGGAATCACGCAATCGCAATCCCGTTTTCACGACGAACGATGTCAACGCGGATGTGATTTACTTGATGGACGAGGTGTTCGACTTCGACTTCGACTTTTCGCTGTCATTCGACAGGTAGGAACCTGGCTCGGAGAAATGAGACGCAGCCACTCGAGCAAGATGGCCGCTTTCTTTTTGTTTTTTTTTTGGGCGATCGAAATGACTCCAAGCAAAACGCAGCCCTCCAAATCATCCCGCGATTGACGTTTGATTGATTAAAACACTCGTTCGATGGGGGGGTTCGTTCCCCCCCCCGGGTACTTTAGTGACTTTCATGTTTTTATTTCATCGGTGCGCGAACATCCAATGGACAAAAAGATCCAATACGAGTGTTGCGCAACAAAAACCAGCGATCGTTCTTCTCAAATTGTAAATCTGTCAAGATAAAGGTCAAAGAAATCAGCCACAGGGTCTTAAGTTCGCCGTTGAGAGCAGTGAAGCCACAAGGAAGACAGTTCTCGGATAAACGGGGACAAGGTTGAAGTGGAGTCTTTTTTGTTTGGTGGACATTTGGCACTTGGGAATGGCGTCGTTCACGATGACCTTTTCCGTCCGCAGCTCCAAGTGCGACGAAGACTCGGATGACGTCTTTGCGGAGCCATCCCGCCACGCCGCCAAACGTGCGCCCGAGAACTTGCCCTCCCCTCTAGAGGACGTCGGCGCGCGCAGCAGCTGGAGTCCGCTTTCGGAGGTCCAGATGGACGCCATTTGCCGGGAGGCCAGGCGATTGGCCGAACGGCTGCAGCGCGGCCAATGGCTGCGGAGCGAGGACGAGGCCGCCACCGCCGCCGCCGCCGCCCAGGAAGACGGGGAGCGCTTCATCCAGGACGGCGCCGGCAAATTGGCGGCGCTGGCGGCGCCCCCCGGCCCGTGCAGCCCCGTCAAACGGCAGACCTTCCTGGTGCAGGACAGCCCCATGAAGGACCTGCCCCCGGCCATCCGCCACCGCCTGCGGCGAGGGAACGCCGCCGCCGAGCCGACCGGTCTCTCCGCTCCGCTCGGCGCCTCCAGCCCGGTAGGCGGCGTCAGGACCGCCGGGTTGGGCGCCCTCCTGCCCAGCAAGCCGGCCCCGAGGACTTCTCGTCAATCGGCAGGCCCCCAGCGCCCCAAATCCCGAGTGCGGCGCCCGCGGTTGCTTCTTCCGCTTTTTCCCGCCTGGCCGCACAGCGGGCGACGTGGCCGACGTTCTTTTTCTGCCCTGCAGGTGGCGCCAGGTTGCAAACCGAGTCCCGATTTCGACGGTCAGGCCCGGCCCGGCGAGGGTCTTCTGTCGGATTCCGCCACGCGCGCCGTCTTCGACTCGCCCCTCAACTCCAGCGCGGTGGGGAAAAAGCGCCCGCTGGCTCCGCCCCACAAAGTAACGCGCCGCCCCGAACGGTTGAGCGCGTTGTTAGCGCCACCCGACGTGTCACGACTGTCTTGTGCGAAGGCGGCGAGGTCCGGCGCGAAGGCGACGCCGCTGCAGAGCGGGAAGCCCGCGGAAAGGCGCAAGACGTCGTCGTCCTCGTCCTCCGTCTCCAGCTTCAACTCCAGCCTGTCCCTCTCCCCAGCCGCAGGTGCACTCATTGCTGTCGCGTCCGCAAAGATTTGAGGGCGCATGTGGCCCAAAACGGCACCGCAAGGCTAACTGTTAGCGCAGAGGCGCTAGCTAGCCGGCTGCCAAAATGACCCGAATGAGAGCAAAGTGGCTAGGCGCTATGAGTTAGCCGTCTCGCTAACGCTGTCCTCCGTTCAGGGAAGCCGAACTCCTCGCAGAACCGCACGACGAGCGCCTCGGCCGGTCCCGTCGTCCACGGCGACGTCGGCCAGCCTGCCAATCAAAACAAACGCCGCTCCGGCCTGGGTGTCAAAACGGCGACGCGGTCATCGGCGTTCTCGTCCTCCGCCGGCTGCCGCAGCCGCAACGGCGGCGCCGGCGGCGGCGGCAGCATCGGTGGCAGCAGTGCGCGACCCAGCCGAGCCAGGAATTTGTCCGAGACCGCGAAAGCCACCACGTCCTCACCGCAATGCCAGACCACGCCCCTAAAAAGAACCTCGGCCGCCGCCGCTCGGATTCAAAGTGGCCTGAAGGCCAAAAGCAAACCTGCGGCGCTCGGCCAGACGCCCACACCGAGCAGAGCAGTCGCAGGACCAGGTCAGCAAACGCATCGACAAACATTTTTGACTTTTTGCTAAAACCTTTTTTTTTGCTTGTTTGTTTTTTTTGGAAGGTTTTTCCTCTCCTGATGCGTCAAAGGATCTCAAACCAAAGACCCTGATGTCGGCGGCCAGAATGGAGGGGTGAGTTAGCTTCTAACGGTGGATTGCTAGCATGTCGATGCTGAAAAGCCAAGTGTTAGCAAAAGGCTGCTAACGCTAACTGTTTAGGGTTAGCGAAGAGTGGCTCGCGCTCACTGTTAGCGGAGTGGGGGCACTTTATTTGTGTTAATGACTAACCGACTCTTAGCAGCCGGGAAAAGCGCCCAACTGCGCACCTTCGCCGACTTGCTAGCATGTCGATGCTGAAAAGCCAACTGTTAGCAAACGGCTGCTAACGCTAGCTGTTTAGGGTTAGCAGAGAGTGGCTCGCACTCACTGTTAGCGGAGTGGGGGCACCCTATTTGTGTTAATGACTAACCGACTCTTAGCAGCCGGGAAAAGCGCCCAACTGCGCACCTTTGCCGACTTGCTAGCATGTCGACTCTGAAAAGCCCAGTGTTAGCAAACGGCTGCTAACGCTAGCTGTTTAGGGTTAGCGGAGAGTGGCTCGCGCTCACTGTTAGCGGAGTGGGGGCACGCTATTTGTGTGAATGACTAACCGACGATTAGCAGCCGAGAAAAGCGCCCAACTGCGCACCTTCGCCGACTTGCTAGCATGTCGATGCTGATAAGCCAACTGTTAGCAAACGGCTGCTAACGCTAGCTGTTTAGGGTTAGCAGAGAGTGGCTCGCACTCACTGTTAGCGGAGTGGGGGCACGCTATTTGTGTGAATGACTAACCGACTCTTAGCAGTGTGCTAATCTTACCGACGCCGCACGCCCCCCCCCCCCAATCGTGACACAGCTATTGCATCTCTTGTCGTCGCTTATTTATGACCTGGTCACCCCCGTCTGCCCCTCTTCCCGGTTAGCCTTCAACCAAAGGCCTCAAGTGGCCCGCTGACGCCCTCTGCAGGAGCAATTAAACCTCTGCGTCCCTCCGCTCTCCCCACGCCGCTCAAGCGGCGGGCGTCGGCCATTCCCACGCCGACGCCCGGCAGCCAGAGCCGAAACCGCAGACCCCCCAGAAAGCAGGCCGCCTCGGACTCGGACTGCCCCCCCAGGACCTGCCTCAGGTGACGCTTTGACAGCCGATGGGAAAGTCGCGCCGGCAACTGGGAGTAAATAGTCGCCGCGCGCGTGCTGACGGTTGTTTTCTCTCGGCGTAGCCCCGCCCCCCTTGATTCTAAAAGGGCAGTGCCCGTCGACGTGCAGCCCTTCTGTCTGGAGGAGGAGCCTCCCGCCGAGCCCAGCCAATCAGAGAGCGTCAAAGAGCCATCCCGTCGCGACCCGTCGGAGCCCAGCCAAGACCTCGTCCACCCGGAGAGCGCCAAACGGGAGGTGGGCCCCCGGACCGGCCGGAACCACCTCGGAACCACCTGACGTCGTCGTGCGCTTGACTGTGCCTCCTTCCTTTTAGGTCCTTCTGCTGGACCTTCCTGCCCCGATGGCCCCGACCCACGAGAAACTGCTCATCGACCTGAGAAACACTCCGGACTGGATCCGAAACGCCGCCAAGAACTGTACCGCCACGCAGGTACAAACCACTTCCCGCTAACGGGGAGTGAATCTCGCCGTATCTTCGCCGTTCGGAGACGCCAAACGACCGTTTCGGTCCTGACGACTCTCATGTCAGCTTTATTGTCTTTTTGTAGCCGCGCAGGCGCGAAGCATTTCCTGTTGATAGCCAGGAAGTGACAGAGGCTTCGCTTCAAAAAAATCACATCAAATAAGCACATTGTTTGTTGTTGTTTTTCAGCAGCTGATCGATTTAAGTTCGCCGCTCATCAAGTGGAGTCCGGAAGACAAGAAGGAGAACAGCGCCCCCCCCCTCATCAACCTGTCCTTCTGAAACGCGAGTGAAGTGTGTGTGATGTCTTCCTGTTTGATTTTATTCGTTTCTGCTTTTAAGAATAAATAAAGACTAAATAAAGTGTACATTTATCTCGATTCTCTTCTCATTGATGTCGGAACACATCCAAAGATAACACACGCACACACACGCGTGTTTAACCCCCCTCCATGACGGGGTTGTGTTCCAGACCACGCCCCTGACCACAAAAAAGAAATCAAATCAAACCGCCAATCACCATTGCACACTTTATTGCGCAATAAAAGCCAAAGAACGAGCACACTCACCCGCAGCCCGCCATCAGGCCCCGCCCCTTCAAGCCACCTATCTGACCGAGTGAACGACGCCCGTATTTATCTCTTCAATTAGGTCGGAAAGGTGTCGGTGGAAGAGTTTATTCTCGCTTTTGGAAGCACGTGTCTTCCAGCGCCCCGCCCCCTCCTCACCACTACTTCCCCCTGCTGGCCACTCAGAGGTCCCGCAGCTCCTTGAGGATGTCCCACAACGCGCCGCCGCTGGCCCGCAGCCGCGCCGCCTCGTCGGGCGAGAGGCTCACGCGGACCACGCTGGCGACGCCGCCGCCGTTCAACACGCACGGCAGGCTCAGGTACACGTCCTCCGCGATGCCGTACAGGCCCTGCCGCACGCAAGCGCGTCGGTGACATCCCTTTCCAGCGAAGAGGAAAAGGGAAAAGAAGGCATGTGCTGACCTGCACCGCGGTGGACACCGGATGAATCCTGTTCAAGTTCCTCACGACGCTCTCCGTCAGCTCGGCCACACTCAGCCCGATGGCCCAGTTGGTGTAACCCTTCAGTTTGATCACCTCGTAGGCGCTGTCGGGTACAAAAAAACGGACTTTTTTTTTTCGTGCCTCATCGGTGACTCAAACAGCGTCGAAATGAACGCAGAGTGTTTTTCCGAGAAACAAAGACATCTGCGCTCCGAAAGTGTCCAACGCGATGTCAAGAGTTTGTGACAATACACCAGGGGTCGGCAACACGCTCCAGGCCTCTAGGAATTGGTCCTGGTCTACAAGGATCTGGGTCTACAAGGTCTGGTCTACTAGGAAACTGGGTCCTCATCAACAGGTACTGGCGATAAAGGACTCACGTCGGCAAGGACCGCGGCACTTACATGGAGTTTGTCAACAAGAGTTACAAGGACCAGAGCTACAGGGTCCAGAACTACAGGGTTTTGGGCTTAAAGGTGTTTTTTTCGTCAAAAAACGCCTTACTATACATGGTCGTTTTTTCGTCAAAAAACGCCTTACTATACATGGTCGTTTTTTTCGTTAAAAACGCCTTACTATACAGAGTCGTTTTTTTTGTCCAATAACGCCTTACTATACATGGTCGTCTTTTCCGTCAAAAACGCCTTACTATACATGGTCGTTTTTTCGTCAAAAAACGCCTTACTATACATGGTCGTTTTTTCCGTCAAAAAATGCCTTAATATACATGGTCGTCTTTTCCGTCAAAAAATGCCTTACTATACATGGTCGTTTTTTTCGTTAAAAACGCCTTACTATACAGAGTCGTTTTTTTTGTCCAATAACGCCTTACTATACATGGTCGTCTTTTCCGTCAAAAAATGCCTTACTATACATGGTCGTTTTTTTCGTTAAAAACGCCTTACTATACAGAGTCGTTTTTTTTGTCCAATAACGCCTTACTATACATGGTCGTTTTTTCCGTCAAAAACGCCTTACTATACATGGTCGTTTTTTCCGTCAAAAACGCCTTACTATACATGGTCGTCTTTTCCGTCAAAAAACGCCTTACTATACATGGTCGTTTTTAGTCAAAAACGCCTTACTATACATGGTCGTTTTTTCCGTCAAAAAACGCCTTACTATACATGGTCGTCTTTTCCGTCAAAAAACGCCTTACTATACATGGTCGTCTTTTCCGTCAAAAAATGCCTTACTATACATGGTCGTCTTTTCCGTCAAAAAACGCCTTACTATACATGGTCGTCTTTTCCGTCAAAAACGCTTACTATACATGGTCGTTTTTCGTTAAAACGCCTTACTATACATGGTCGTTTTTGTCCAATAACGCTTACTATACATGGTCGTTTTTCCGCCAAAACGCCTTACTATACATGGTCGTTTTTCCGTCAAAACGCCTTACTATACATGGTCGTTTTTAGTCAAAACGCCTTACTATACATGGTCGTCTTTTCCGTCAAAAAACGCCTTACTATACATGGTCGTTTTTTTTCAAAACGCCTTACTATACATGGTCGTTTTTCCGTCAAAAAACGCCTTACTATACATGGTCGTCTTTTCCGTCAAAAAACGCCTTACTATACATGGTCGTCTTTTCCGTCAAAAAAGGCCTTACTATACATGGTCGTCTTTTCCGTCAAAAAATGCCTTACTATACATGGTCGTTTTTTTCGTTAAAAACGCCTTACTATACAGAGTCGGTTTTTTTCGTTAAAAACGCCTTACTATACTATGTCGTTTTTTTCGTCTAAAAACGCCTTACTATACATGGTCATTTTTTCCGTCAAAAACGCCTTACTATACATGGTCGTTTTTTCCGTCAAAAACGCCTTACTATACATGGTCGTTTTTCGTCAAAAAACGCCTTACTATACATGGTCGTTTTTCGTCAAAAACGCCTTACTATACATGGTCGTTTTTTAGTCAAAAACGCCTTACTATACATGGTCGTTTTTAGTCAAAAACGCCTTACTATACATGGTCGTTTTTTTCGTCAAAAAACGCCTTACTATACATGGTCGTTTTTTTTCTTCAAAAAACGCCTTACTATACATGGTCGTCTTTTCCGTCAAAAAACGCCTTACTATACATGGTCGTTTTTCCGTCAAAAAACGCCTTACTATACATGGTCGTTTTTTCCGTCAAAACGCCTTACTATACATGGTCGTTTTTTCCGTCAAAAACGCCTTACTATACATGGTCGTTTTTCCGTCAAAAACGCCTTACTATACATGGTCGTTTTTAGTCAAAAACGCCTTACTATACATGGTCGTTTTTCCGTCAAAAACGCCTTACTATACATGGTCGTTTTTAGTCAAAACGCCTTACTATACATGGTCGTTTTTAGTCAAAAAACGCCTTACTATACATGGTCGTTTTTTTTCAAAAACGCCTTACTATACATGGTCGTTTTTAGTCAAAAACGCCTTACTATACATGGTCGTTTTTCCGTCAAAAACGCCTTACTATACATGGTCGTTTTTCCGTCAAAAACGCCTTACTATACATGGTCGTTTTTTTAGTCAAAAAACGCCTTACTATACATGGTCGTTTTTTCGTCAAAAATGCCTTACTATACATGGTCGTTTTTTCGTCAAAAACGCCTTACTATACATGGTCGGTTTTTGTCCAAAACGCCTTACTATACATGGTCGTTTTTCCGTCAAAACGCCTTACTATACATGGTCGTTTTTTCGTCAAAAACGCCTTACTATACATGGTCGTTTTTAGTCAAAAACGCCTTACTATACATGGTCGTTTTTTCCGTCAAAAACGCCTTACTATACATGGTCGTTTTTTTCGTCAAAAACGCTTACTATACATGGTCGTTTTTTTCGTCAAAAACGCCTTACTATACATGGTCGTTTTTTTCCGTCAAAAACGCCTTACTATACATGGTCGTTTTTTTTCAAAAACGCCTTACTATACATGGTCGTTTTTTCCGTCAAAAACGCCTTACTATACATGGTCGTTTTTCCGTCAAAAACGCCTTACTATACATGGTCGTTTTTCCGTCAAAAACGCCTTACTATACATGGTCGTTTTTCCGTCAAAAACGCCTTACTATACATGGTCGTTTTTCCGTCAAAAACGCCTTACTATACATGGTCGTTTTTAGTCAAAACGCCTTACTATACATGGTCGTTTTTCCGTCAAAAACGCCTTACTATACATGGTCGTTTTTCGTCAAAAAACGCCTTACTATACATGGTCGTTTTTCGTCAAAAAACGCCTTACTATACATGGTCGTTTTTCGTCAAAAACGCCTTACTATACATGGTCGTTTTTTCGTCAAAACGCCTTACTATACATGGTCGTTTTTCCGTCAAAAACGCCTTACTATACATGGTCGTTTTTTCCGTCAAAAACGCCTTACTATACATGGTCGTTTTTTCGTCTAAAAACGCCTTACTATACATGGTCGTTTTTTCCGTCAAAAAACGCCTTACTATACATGGTCGTTTTTCGTCAAAAACGCCTTACTATACATGGTCGTTTTTTCCGTCAAAAACGCCTTACTATACATGGTCGTTTTTTTCGTCAAAAACGCCTCACTATACATGGTCGTTTTTCCGTCGTTTTTCCGATAAAAACGCCTTACTATACATTGTCATTTTTTCGTCAAAAAACACCTTACTATACATCGTCATTTTTCCGTCAAAAACGCCTTACTATACATGGTCGTTTTTTTCGCCAAAAACGCCTTACTATACATGGTCGTTTTTTCGTCAAAAACGCCTTACTATACATGGTCGTTTTTTTTCGTCAAAAAACGCCTTACTATACATGGTCGTTTTTTTTTCAAAAACGCCTTACTATACATGGTCGTTTTTTCCGTCAAAAACGCCTTACTATACATGGTCGTTTTTTCCGTCAAAAACGCCTTACTATACATGGTCGTTTTTTCGTCTAAAAATGCCTTACTATACATGGTCGTTTTTTTGTCAAAAAACGCCTTACTATACATGGTCGTTTTTTCCGTCAAAAACGCCTTACTATACATGGTCGTTTTTAGTCTAAAAACGCCTTACTATACATGGTCGTTTTTCCGTCAAAAACGCCTTACTATACATGGTCGTTTTTAGTCAAAAACGCCTTACTATACATGGTCGTTTTTCGTCAAAAACGCCTTACTATACATGGTCGTTTTTAGTCAAAAACGCCTTACTATACATGGTCGTTTTTTAGTCAAAAACGCCTTACTATACATGGTCGTTTTTTGTCATCAAAAAACGCCTTACTATACATGGTCGTTTTTAGTCAAAAACGCCTTACTATACATGGTCGTTTTTTAGTCAAAAACGCCTTACTATACATGGTCGTTTTTCCGTCAAAAACGCCTTACTATACATGGTCGTTTTTTCGTCAAAAAACGCCTTACTATACATGGTCGTTTTTTTTCAAAAACGCCTTACTATACATGGTCTTTTTTTGTCTAAAACGCCTTACTATACATGGTCGTTTTTTCGTCAAAAAACGCCTTACTATACATGGTCGTTTTTCTCATCAAAAACGCCTTACTATACATGGTCGTTTTTATCGTCAAAAACGCCTTACAATACATGGTCTTTTTTTTGTCAAAAAAGCCTTACTATACATGGTCTTTTTTTTCGGCTAAAAACGCCTTACTATACATGGTCGTTTTTTTGTCAAAAAACGCCTTACTATACATGGTCGTTTTTTAGTCAAAAACGCCTTACTATACATGGTCGTTTTTTTTCGTCAAAAAAACGCCTTACTATACATGGTCTTTTTTTTTTGTCAAAAAAACGCCTTACTATACATGGTCTTTTTTTTTGTCTAAAAACGCCTTACTATACATGGTCGTTTTTTTCGTCAAAAAACGCCTTACTATACATGGTCGTTTTTTTCGTCTAAAAACGCCTTACTATACATGGTCTTTTTTTTGTCTAAAAACGCCTTACTATACATGGTCGTTTTTTTGTCTAAAACGCCTTACTATACATGGTCGTTTTTCGTCAAAAAACGCCTTACTATACATGGTCGTTTTTTTGTCAAAAACGCCTTACTATACATGGTCGTTTTTTCGTCAAAAACGCCTTACTATACATGGTCTTTTTTTTGTCTAAAACGCCTTACTATACATGGTCGTTTTTTTAGTCAAAAACGCCTTACTATACATGGTCGTTTTTTTGTCAAAAACGCCTTACTATACATGGTCGTTTTTTCATCAAAAACGCCTTACTATACATGGTCGTTTTTAGTCAAAAACGCCTTACTATACATGGTCGTTTTTTTTCAAAAACGCCTTACTATACATGGTCATTTTTCGTCAAAAACGCCTTACTATACATGGTCGTTTTTCGTCAAAAACGCCTTACTATACATGGTCTTTTTTTCGTCAAAAAACGCCTTACTATACATGGTCGTTTTTTCGTCAAAAACGCCTTACTATACATGGTCGTTTTTAGTCAAAAAACGCCTTACTATACATGGTCGTTTTTTTGTCCAAAACGTCTTACTATACATGGTCGTTTTTTGGTCAAAAACGTCTTACTATACATGGTCGTTTTTTCTTCAAAAAACGCCTTACTATACATGGTCGTTTTTTCGTCAAAAACGCCTTACTATACATGGTCGTTTTTTCGTCAAAAACGCCTTACTATACATGGTCGTTTTTCGTCAAAAACGCCTTACTTTACATGGTCGTTTTTTTCGTCAAAAACGCCTTACTATACATGGTCGTTTTTTTCGTCAAAAACGCCTTACTATACATGGTCGTTTTTTTAGTCAAAAACACCTTACTATACATGGTCGTTTTTAGTCAAAAACGCCTTACTATACATGGTCGTTTTTTTCAAAAACGCCTTACTATACATGGTCGTTTTTTTTCGGCTAAAAACGCCTTACTATACATGGTCGTTTTTTCGTCAAAAACGCCTTACTATACATGGTCGTTTTTTCGTCAAAAACACCTTACTATACATGGTCGTTTTTTCGTCAATAACGCCTTACTATACATGGTCGTTTTTTTTCGTCAAAAACGCCTTACTATACATGGTCGTTTTTTCGCAAAAACGCCTTACTATACATGGTCGTTTTTTCTAAAAACGCCTTACTATACATGGTCGTTTTTTCGTCAAAAAACGCCTTACTATACATGGTCGTTTTTAGCTAAAAACGCCTTACTATACATGGTCGTTTTTCGTCTAAAACGCCTTACTATACATGGTCGTTTTTTTGCAAAAACGCCTTACTATACATGGTCGTTTTTTCGCAAAAACGCCTTACTATACATGGTCGTTTTTTTCGTCAAAAACGCCTTACTATACATGGTCGTTTTTTCGTCAAAAACGCCTTACTATACATGGTCGTTTTTTCGTCAAAAACGCCTTACTATACATGGTCGTTTTTTTCGTCAAAAACGCCTTACTATACATGGTCGTCGTTTTTAGTCAAAAACGCCTTACTATACATGGTCGTTTTTCGCTAAAAACGCCTTACTATACATGGTCGTTTTTAGTCAAAAACGCCTTACTATACATGGTCGTTTTTAGTCAAAAACGCCTTACTATACATGGTCGTTTTTAGTCAAAAACGCCTTACTATACATGGTCGTTTTTTCGCAAAAACGCCTTACTATACATGGTCGTTTTTCGTCAAAAACGCCTTACTATACATGGTCGTTTTTTCGTCAAAAACGCCTTACTATACATGGTCGTTTTTCGTCAAAAACGCCTTACTATACATGGTCGTTTTTTAGTCAAAAAACGCCTTACTATACATGGTCGTTTTTTTTGTAAAAACGCCTTACTATACATGGTCGTTTTTTCGTCAAAAAACGCCTTACTATACATGGTCGTTTTTAGTCAAAAACGCCTTACTATACATGGTCGTTTTTCGTCAAAAACGCCTTACTATACATGGTCGTTTTTTCGCAAAAACGCCTTACTATACATGGTCGTTTTTCGTCAAAAACGCCTTACTATACATGGTCGTTTTTTCGTCAAAAACGCCTTACTATACATGGTCGTTTTTTCGCTAAAAACGCCTTACTATACATGGTCGTTTTTTCGTCAAAAACGCCTTACTATACATGGTCGTTTTTAGTCAAAAACGCCTTACTATACATGGTCGGTTTTTTCGTCAAAAACGCCTTACTATACATGGTCGTTTTTCGTCAAAAACGCCTTACTATACATGGTCGTTTTTTAGTCAAAAACGCCTTACTATACATGGTCGTTTTTAGTCAAAAACGCCTTACTATACATGGTCGTTTTTCGTCAAAAACGCCTTACTATACATGGTCGTTTTTCGTCAAAAACGCCTTACTATACATGGTCGTTTTTCGTCAAAAACGCCTTACTATACATGGTCGTTTTTTCGCAAAAACGCCTTACTATACATGGTCGTTTTTTCAAAAACGCCTTACTATACATGGTCGTTTTTTTTCAAAAACGCCTTACTATACATGGTCGTTTTTTTAGTCAAAAACGCCTTACTATACATGGTCGTTTTTTCGCAAAAACGCCTTACTATACATGGTCGTTTTTTCGTCAAAACGCCTTACTATACATGGTCGTTTTTCGTCAAAACGCCTTACTATACATGGTCGTTTTTTCGTCAAAAACGCCTTACTATACATGGTCGTTTTTTCGTCAAAAACGCCTTACTATACATGGTCGTTTTTCGTCAAAAACGCCTTACTATACATGGTCGTTTTTTCGTCAAAAACGCCTTACTATACATGGTCGTTTTTTCGTCAAAAACGCCTTACTATACATGGTCGTTTTTTCGTCAAAAACGCCTTACTATACATGGTCGTTTTTTTTCAAAAACGCCTTACTATACATGGTCGTTTTTCGCAAAAACGCCTTACTATACATGGTCGTTTTTTTCAAAAACGCCTTACTATACATGGTCGTTTTTCGTCAAAAAACGCCTTACTATACATGGTCGTTTTTTCGTCAAAAAACGCCTTACTATACATGGTCGTTTTTCGTCAAAAACGCCTTACTATACATGGTCGTTTTTCGTCAAAAACGCCTTACTATACATGGTCGTTTTTCGTCAAAAACGCCTTACTATACATGGTCGTTTTTTCGTCAAAAACGCCTTACTATACATGGTCGTTTTTTCAAAAACGCCTTACTATACATGGTCGTTTTTTCGTCAAAAACGCCTTACTATACATGGTCGTTTTTTCGTCAAAAACGCCTTACTATACATGGTCGTTTTTTCGTCAAAAACGCCTTACTATACATGGTCGTTTTTTCGCAAAAACGCCTTACTATACATGGTCGTTTTTCGTCAAAAACGCCTTACTATACATGGTCGTTTTTTCGTCAAAAACGCCTTACTATACATGGTCGTTTTTCGTCAAAAACGCCTTACTATACATGGTCGTTTTTTCGTCAAAAACGCCTTACTATACATGGTCGTTTTTTCGCAAAAACGCCTTACTATACATGGTCGTTTTTTCGTCAAAAACGCCTTACTATACATGGTCGTTTTTTTTCAAAAACGCCTTACTATACATGGTCGTTTTTTCGTCAAAAACGCCTTACTATACATGGTCGTTTTTTCGTCAAAAACGCCTTACTATACATGGTCGTTTTTTCGCAAAAACGCCTTACTATACATGGTCGTTTTTTCGTCAAAAACGCCTTACTATACATGGTCGTTTTTTCGTCAAAAACGCCTTACTATACATGGTCGTTTTTCGTCAAAAACGCCTTACTATACATGGTCGTTTTTCGTCAAAAACGCCTTACTATACATGGTCGTTTTTTCGTCAAAAACGCCTTACTATACATGGTCGTTTTTTTTCAAAAACGCCTTACTATACATGGTCGTTTTTTTTCAAAAACGCCTTACTATACATGGTCGTTTTTTCGTCAAAAACGCCTTACTATACATGGTCGTTTTTTCGTCAAAAACGCCTTACTATACATGGTCGTTTTTTCGTCAAAAACGCCTTACTATACATGGTCGTTTTTTCGTCCAAAAACGCCTTACTATACATGGTCGTTTTTTCGTCCAAAAACGCCTTACTATACATGGTCGTTTTTTAGTCCAAAAACGCCTTACTATACATGGTCGTTTTTTCGTCCAAAAACGCCTTACTATACATGGTCGTTTTTTCGTCTAAAAACGCCTTACTATACATGGTCGTTTTTTCAAAAACGCCTTACTATACATGGTCGTTTTTTTTCAAAAACGCCTTACTATACATGGTCGTTTTTTCGTCAAAAATGCCTTAGTATACATGGTCGTTTTTTCGTCCAAAAACGCCTTACTATACATGGTCGTTTTTTCGTCAAAAATGCCTTACTATACATGGTCGTTTTTTCGTCAAAAACGCCTTACTATACATGGTCGTTTTTTCGTCAAAAACGCCTTACTATACATGGTCGTTTTTTCGGCCAAAAACGCCTTACTATACATGGTCGTTTTTTTCGGCCAAAAACGCCTTACTATACATGGTCGTTTTTTCGTCAAAAACGCCTTACTATACATGGTCGTTTTTTCGTCAAAAAAGCCTTACTATACATGGTCGTTTTTTCGTCAAAAACGCCTTACTATACATGGTCGTTTTTTCGTCAAAAACGCCTTACTATACATGGTCGTTTTTTCGTCAAAAACGCCTTACTATACATGGTCGTTTTTTCGCAAAAACGCCTTACTATACATGGTCGTTTTTTCGCAAAAACGCCTTACTATACATGGTCGTTTTTTCGCAAAAACGCCTTACTATACATGGTCGTTTTTTCGTCAAAAACGCCTTACTATACATGGTCGTTTTTTCGTCAAAAACGCCTTACTATACATGGTCGTTTTTTTCGGCTAAAAACGCCTTACTATACATGGTCGTTTTTCGTCAAAAACGCCTTACTATACATGGTCGTTTTTTCGTCAAAAACGCCTTACTATACATGGTCTTTTTTTCGTCAAAAACGCCTTACTATACATGGTCGTTTTTTCGTCAAAAACGCCTTACTATACATGGTCGTTTTTTCAAAAACGCCTTACTATACATGGTCGTTTTTCGCAAAAACGCCTTACTATACATGGTCGTTTTTTCTTCAAAAACGCCTTACTATACATGGTCGTTTTTTCGTCAAAAACGCCTTACTATACATGGTCGTTTTTTCGCAAAAACGCCTTACTATACATGGTCGTTTTTTCGCCAAAAACGCCTTACTATACATGGTCGTTTTTTCGCAAAAACGCCTTACTATACATGGTCGTTTTTTCGTCAAAAACGCCTTACTATACATGGTCGTTTTTTTCAAAAACGCCTTACTATACATGGTCGTTTTTTCGCAAAAACGCCTTACTATACATGGTCGTTTTTTCGCAAAAACGCCTTACTATAAATGGTCGTTTTTTCGTCAAAAACGCCTTACTATACATGGTCGTTTTTTTCGGCCAAAAACGCCTTACTATACATGGTCGTTTTTTTTCATCAAAAACGCCTTACTATACATGGTCGTTTTTTTCGCCAAAAACGCCTTACTATACATGGTCGTTTTTTCGTCAAAAACGCCTTACTATACATGGTCGTTTTTTTTCAAAAACGCCTTACTATACATGGTCGTTTTTTCGTCAAAAACGCCTTACTATACATGGTCGTTTTTTCGCAAAAACGCCTTACTATACATGGTCGTTTTTTCGTCAAAAACGCCTTACTATACATGGTCGTTTTTTCGCAAAAACGCCTTACTATACATGGTCGTTTTTTTTCAAAAACGCCTTACTATACATGGTCGTTTTTTTTCAAAAACGCCTTACTATACATGGTCGTTTTTTCAAAAACGCCTTACTATACATGGTCGTTTTTTCGTCAAAAACGCCTTACTATACATGGTCGTTTTTCGTCAAAAACGCCTTACTATACATGGTCGTTTTTTTTCGCAAAAACGCCTTACTATACATGGTCGTTTTTCGTCAAAAACGCCTTACTATACATGGTCGTTTTTTCGTCAAAAACGCCTTACTATACATGGTCGTTTTTTCGCAAAAACGCCTTACTATACATGGTCGTTTTTTCGCTAAAAACGCCTTACTATACATGGTCGTTTTTTTTCAAAAACGCCTTACTATACATGGTCGTTTTTTCGCAAAAACGCCTTACTATACATGGTCGTTTTTTCGTCAAAAACGCCTTACTATACATGGTCGCCTTTTTTCGTTTTTTCAAAAACGCCTTACTATACATGGTCGTTTTTTCGTCAAAAACGCCTTACTATACATGGTCGTTTTTTCGCAAAAACGCCTTACTATACATGGTCGTTTTTTCGTCAAAAACGCCTTACTATACATGGTCGTTTTTTCGTCAAAAACGCCTTACTATACATGGTCGTTTTTTCAAAAACGCCTTACTATACATGGTCGTTTTTTCGCTAAAACGCCTTACTATACATGGTCGTTTTTTCGCAAAAACGCCTTACTATACATGGTCGTTTTTCGTCAAAAACGCCTTACTATACATGGTCGTTTTTTCTTCAAAAACGCCTTACTATACATGGTCGTTTTTTCGTCAAAAACGCCTTACTATACATGGTCGTTTTTCGTCAAAAACGCCTTACTATACATGGTCGTTTTTTCGCTAAAAACGCCTTACTATACATGGTCGTTTTTCGTCAAAAACGCCTTACTATACATGGTCGTTTTTTCGTCAAAAACGCCTTACTATACATGGTCGTTTTTTCATCAAAACGCCTTACTATACATGGTCGTTTTTTCGTCAAAAACGCCTTACTATACATGGTCGTTTTTCGCCAAAAACGCCTTACTATACATGGTCGTTTTTTCGTCAAAAACGCCTTACTATACATGGTCGTTTTTTCGTCAAAAAACGCCTTACTATACATGGTCGTTTTTTTCGTCAAAAACGCCTTACTATACATGGTCGTTTTTTTCGGCTAAAACGCCTTACTATACATGGTCGTTTTTCGTCAAAAACGCCTTACTATACATGGTCGTTTTTCGTCAAAAACGCCTTACTATACATGGTCGTTTTTTCGTCAAAAACGCCTTACTATACATGGTCGTTTTTTTGGGCTAAAAATGCCTTACTATACATGGTCGTTTTTTCGTCAAAAAACGCCTTACTATACATGGTCGTTTTTTTGGGCTAAAAATGCCTTACTATACATGGTCGTCTTTTCCTTCAAAAAACGCCTTACTATACATGGTCGTTTTTTTCGTCAAAAACGCCTTACTATACATGGTCGTTTTTTCGTCTAAAAATGCCTTACTATACATGGTCGCTTTTTCCTTCAAAAACGCCTTACTATACATGGTCGTTTTTCGTCAAAAACGCCTTACTATACATGGTCGTTTTTTCGTCTAAAAATGCCTTACTATACATGGTCTTGTTTTTTGTCTAAAAACGCCTTACTATACATGGTCGTTTTTTTCGTCAAAAACGCCTTACTATACATGGTCGTTTTTCGTCAAAAACGCCTTACTATACATGGTCGTTTTTTCGTCAAAAACGCCTTACTATACATGGTCGTTTTTTTCGTCAAAAACGCCTTACTATACATGGTCGTTTTTTCGTCAAAAACGCCTTACTATACATGGTCGTTTTTTTGTTAAAAACGCCTTACTATACATGGTCGTTTTTTTCAAAAACGCCTTACTATACATGGTCGTTTTTTTCGTCAAAAAACGCCTTACTATACATGGTCGTTTTTTCGTCAAAAACGCCTTACTATACTATGTCGTTTTTTCCGTCAAAACGCCTTACTATACATGGTCGTTTTTTCCGTCAAAAACGCCTTACTATACATGGTCGTTTTTCGTCAAAACGCCTTACTATACATGGTCGTTTTTTTTTGTTAAAAACGCCTTACTATACATGGTCGTTTTTTCGCAAAAACGCCTTACTATACATGGTCGTTTTTTCGTTAAAACGCCTTACTATACATGGTCGTTTTTTCGCCAAAACGCCTTACTATACATGTCGTTTTTTCCGTCAAAACGCCATACTATATATGGTCGTTTTTTCGTCAAAAACGCCTTACTATACATGGTCGTTTTTTCGTCAAAAAACGCCTTACTATACATGGTCGTTTTTTTTTGTCAAAAACGCCTTACTATACATGGTCGTTTTTCCGTCAAAAACGCCTTACTATACATGGTCGTTTTTTCGTCAAAAACGCCTTACTATACATTGTCGTTTTTTTCCGTCAAAAACGCCTTACTATACTATGTTGTTTTTTCCGTCAAAAACGCCTTACTATACATGGTCGTTTTTTTCGTCAAAAAACGCCTTACTATACTATGTTGTTTTTTCTGTCAAAAACGCCTTACTATACATGGTCGTTTTTTTCGTCAAAAACGCCTTACTATACATGGTCGTTTTTTCCGTCAAAAACGCCTTACTATACATGGTCGTTTTTTTCGTCAAAAACGCCTTACTATACATGGTCGTTTTTTCGGCTAAAAACGCCTTACTATACATGGTCGTTTTTTTCGTCAAAAACGCCTTACTATACATGGTCGTTTTTCGCAAAAACGCCTTACTATACATGGTCGTTTTTTCGTATAAAAACGCCTTACTATACATGGTCGTTTTTTTCCGTCAAAAACGCCTTACTATACATGGTCGTTTTTTCGTATAAAAACGCCTTACTATACATGGTCGTTTTTTCGGGTAAAAACGCCTTACTATACATGGTCGTTTTTTGTTAAAAACGCCTTACTATACATGGTCGTTTTTCGGTTAAAACGCCTTACTATACATGGTCGTTTTTCGTCAAAAACGCCTTACTATACATGGTCGTTTTTTCGTCAAAAACGCCTTACTATACATGGTCTTTTTTTGTCAAAAACGCCTTACTATACATGGTCGCTTTTTTCGGTTAAAACGCCTTACTATACATGGTCGTTTTTTCACAAAAACGCCTTACTATACATGGTCGTTTTTCGTCAAAAACGCCTTACTATACATGGTCGTTTTTTCGGTTTCAAAAAACGCCTTACTATACATGGTCGTTTTTTTTCGTTAAAACGCCTTACTATATACATGGTCGTTTTTTCATCAAAAACGCCTTACTATACATGGTCGTTTTTTTGTCAAAAACGCCTTACTATACATGGTCGTTTTTTCGTCAAAAACGCCTTACTATACATGGTCGTTTTTTCGTCAAAAACGCCTTACTATACATGGTCGTTTTTTCGTCAAAAACGCCTTACTATACATGGTCGTTTTTTCATCAAAAACGCCTTACTATACATGGTCGTTTTTTCGTTAAAAACGCCTTACTATACATGGTCGTTTTTTCGTTAAAAACGCCTTACTATACATGGTCGTTTTTTGTTAAAAACGCCTTACTATACATGGTCGTTTTTTCGGTTAAAACGCCTTACTATACATGGTCGTTTTTTCGTCAAAAACGCCTTACTATACATGGTCGTTTTTTCGGTTAAAACGCCTTACTATACATGGTCGTTTTTTCGTCAAAAACGCCTTACTATACATATGTTGTTTTTTTGTTAAAACGCCTTACTATACATGGTCGTTTTTTCGTCAAAAACGCCTTACTATACATGGTCGTTTTTTCGTCAAAAACGCCTTACTATACATGGTCGTTTTTTCCGTAAAAACGCCTTACTATACATGGTCGTTTTTGGCAAAAACGCCTTACTATACATGGTCGTTTTTTCCGTCAAAACGCCTTACTATACATGGTCGTTTTTCCGCAAAAACGCCTTACTATACATGGTCGTTTTTTCGCCAAAAACGCCTTACTATACATGGTCGTTTTTTCGTCAAAATGCCTTACTATACATGGTCGTTTTTTCGCAAAAACGCCTTACTATACATGGTCGTTTTTTCGTCAAAAACGCCTTACTATACATGGTTGTTTTTTCGCAAAAACGCCTTACTATACATGGTCGTTTTTTCGGTCAAAATGCCTTACTATACATGGTCGTTTTTTGGCTAAAAACGCCTTACTATACATGGTCGTTTTTTCGTCAAAAACGCCTTACTATACATGGTCGTTTTTTCGCAAAAACGCCTTACTATACATGGTCGTTTTTCGTCAAAAACGCCTTACTATACATGGTCGTTTTTTCGCAAAAACGCCTTACTATACATGGTCGTTTTTTCGCAAAAACGCCTTACTATACATGGTCGTTTTTTCATAAAAACGCCTTACTATACATGGTCGTTTTTTCGTTAAAACGCCTTACTATACATGGTCGTTTTTTTGTCAAAAACGCCTTACTATACATGGTCGTTTTTTTGTCAAAAACGCCTTACTATACATGGTCGTTTTTTGTCAAAAACGCCTTACTATACATGGTCGTTTTTCGGTTAAAACGCCTTACTATACATGGTCGTTTTTTCGGTTAAAACGCCTTACTATACATGGTCGTTTTTTCGTCAAAAACGCCTTACTATACATGGTTGTTTTTTGTTAAAAACGCCTTACTATACATGGTCGTTTTTCCGCTAAAACGCCTTACTATACATGGTCGTTTTTTCGTCAAAAACGCCTTACTATACATGGTCGTTTTTTCGTCAAAAACGCCTTACTATACATGGTCGTTTTTTCGTCAAAAACGCCTTACTATACATGGTCTTTTTTTTCGTCAAAAACGCCTTACTATACATGGTCGTTTTTCGTCAAAAACGCCTTACTATACATTGTCGTTTTTTCGTCAAAAACGCCTTACTATACATGGTCGTTTTTTCGATAAAAACGCCTTACTATACATGGTCGTTTTTTTCGTCAAAAACGCCTTACTATACATGGTCGTTTTTTTCGTCAAAAACGCCTTACTATACATGGTCTTTTTTTCGGATAAAAACGCCTTACTATACATGGTCGTTTTTTTTCGTCAAAAACGCCTTACTATACATGGTCATTTTTTTTGTCAAAAACGCCTTACTATACATGGTTTTTTTTTTGTCAAAAACGCCTTACTATACATGGTTGTTTTTTTTCAAAAACGCCTTACTATACATGGTCTTTTTTTTGTCAAAAACGCCTTACTATACATGGTCGTTTTTTTCAAAAACGCCTTACTATACATGGTCGTTTTTTGGATAAAAACGCCTTACTATACATGGTCGTTTTTTCGCTAAAACGCCTTACTATACATGGTCTTTTTTTTCGTCAAAAACGCCTTACTATACATGGTCGTTTTTTCGTCAAAAACGCCTTACTATACATGGTCTTTTTTCCGTCAAAAACGCCTTACTATACATGGTCGTTTTTTTGTCAAAAACGCCTTACTATACATGGTCGTTTTTCGTCAAAAACGCCTTACTATACATGGTCGTTTTTTGTCAAAAACGCCTTACTATACATGGTCGTTTTTCGTAAAAACGCCTTACTATACATGGTCGTTTTTTCGATAAAACGCCTTACTATACATGGTCGTTTTTTTGTCAAAAACGCCTTACTATACATGGTCTTTTTTTGTCAAAAACGCCTTACTATACATGGTCGTTTTTTTTCGTCAAAAACGCCTTACTATACATGGTCGTTTTTTTGTCAAAAACGCCTTACTATACATGGTCTTTTTTTCGTCAAAACGCCTTACTATACATGGTCGTTTTTCGTCAAAAACGCCTTACTATACATGGTCGTTTTTTCGCCAAAAACGCCTTACTATACATGGTCGTTTTTCGTTAAAAACGCCTTACTATACATGGTCGTTTTTTCGTCAAAAACGCCTTACTATACATGGTCGTTTTTTCTCAAAAACGCCTTACTATACATGGTCGTTTTTCGCTTAAAACGCCTTACTATACATGGTCGTTTTTTCGTCAAAAACGCCTTACTATACATGGTCGTTTTTTCGTCAAAAATGCCTTACTATACATGGTCGTTTTTCGTCAAAAACGCCTTACTATACATGGTCGTTTTTCGTCAAAAACGCCTTACTATACATGGTCGTTTTTTCGCAAAAATGCCTTACTATACATGGTCGTTTTTTCGTCAAAAACGCCTTACTATACATGGTCGTTTTTTCGCCAAAAACGCCTTACTATACATGGTCTTTTTTTTCGTCAAAAACGCCTTACTATACATGGTCTTTTTTTTGTCAAAAACGCCTTACTATACATGGTGTTTTTTTTCGTTAAAAACGCCTTACTATACATGGTCGTTTTTGGGCTAAAAACGCCTTACTATACATGGTCGTTTTTCGTCAAAAATGCCTTACTATACATGGTCGTTTTTCTCAAAAACGCCTTACTATACATGGTCGTTTTTTCCGTCAAAAACGCCTTACTATACATGGTCGTTTTTTTCCATCAAAACGCCTTACTATATATGGTCGTTTTTTCCGTCAAAAACGCCTTACTATACATGGTCGTTTTTTCGTCAAAAATGCCTTACTATACATGGTCGTTTTTTTCAAAAACGCCTTACTATACATGGTCTTTTTTTTCGTCAAAAACGCCTTACTATACATGGTCGTTTTTCGTTAAAAACGCCTTACTATACATGGTCGTTTTGGGCTAAAATGCCTTACTATACATGGTCGTTTTTCCTCAAAAACGCCTTACTATATACATGGTCTTTTTTCGTCAAAAACGCCTTACTATACATGGTCGATTTTTTTGGGCTAAAACGCCTTACTATACATGGTCGTTTTTTCGCTAAAACGCCTTACTATACATGGTCGTTTTTTCGCACAAAAACGCCTTACTATACATGGTCGTTTTTCCTCAAAAACGCCTTACTATACATGGTCTTTTTTGGGCTAAAACACCTTACTATACATGGTCGTTTTTAGTCAAAAACGCCTTACTATACATGGTCGTTTTTCGTCAAAAAACGCCTTACTATACATGGTCATTTTTTCCGCAAAAACGCCTTACTATACATGGTCGTTTTTTTCGTCAAAAAAACGCCTTACTATACATGGTCGTTTTTTTGTCAAAAATGCCTTACTATACATGGTCGTTTTTTTCGTCAAAAAACGCCTTACTATAATATGTTGTTTTTTCGTTAAAAACGCCTTACTATACATGGTCGTTTTTTGGGCTAAAAACGCCTTACTATACATGGTCGTTTTTTCGTCAAAAACTTCTTACTATACATGCAACTGCTGCTGTTGCAGTTATACTCACTATTTTGTTATGATGTAGCATGTTTAATTTTGTTGGTTAAAGTTTAATTTTGTTGCTTGTTTATTGTTTGGAACCTTTTTAGTAAGTCAAAAAGCCATTTCTTTGCTTGATAATTGTTGCTATTTGCAGTCAGTAGAGTGCAATTTTTAGTTCACCAAGTCATTTATCACAATGTATGCGAAATTTGTCACGCTGACGGGAGCCGACAGTCGATTGCGATTTGCGGTTCTGGAGCCAGGAAGAGCCGAGTTTTCTTCCTCTCTGTGGCCGGCTTTTTTGGGGAGAAACAGCGCCTCGTAGAGGCCGGTTGCAAAACAAGAAGCGGCGACACTGGCAGCAGCAGCGCCCCTGATGACAAAAATGCGGCAGTCCTCCAACGGTGCGTTCACATCAACTGTTGTAATTGCATCTCCGGCCTGTCAAACGAAACTGGCGCTGGCGTCCAATACTGGAAAGGCTCCTCTCAGATTGTGATGGAGAACGTTTGAA
Source organism: Hippocampus mohnikei (assembly GCA_026261675.1). NCBI lineage: Eukaryota > Metazoa > Chordata > Actinopteri > Syngnathiformes > Syngnathidae > Hippocampus > Hippocampus mohnikei. The sequence continues at coordinate 436,699 of JAKGUB010000330.1, forward strand.
ACATGACATTAAAAGACTTTTTGACTTTGCTTGATTCCTTAGCACCCATTTTCTCTGTCTTGCTGTCCACACGAATAGATCAAATGCGGCCAACAATCCCGCTGGCCGGAAGAGACATTTGAAACATTCCCTCCACCACAATGGGGTGTCAGAGCAAACAAGTGTGCATACTTTCCTGCGGGTCTCCCCCCCCCCGACTTTCTCTCTCTCTGACATGCTCAACCCCACTCGCGCTCTCTCATCAGTGTGAAATTTGGATGAAAAGATGAACATGTCGTGGACCTGCAGGACCTTCCTGGCGCTCCTCACGGTGCTTGTGGCGCTGTCCCGTAAGTCGCGTGCCTTAGTTCTGCTCGGGGTGGGCTCATTACCATTCCAGTACTTGGTAGAATTATTGATATGTATACGTGTGTGTGTGTGTGTGTGGGTGTGCCAGTGTGTGTGTGTCAGTGTGTGTGTGCACGTATGTGTGTGTGTGCGTGTGTGTCTGTGTGTGTGTTTGTGTGTCAGTGTTTGTGTGTCAGTGTGTGTGTCTTTGTGTGTGTGTGCACGTATTTGTGTGTGTTTGTGTGTGTGTGTCAGTGTGTGTCAGTGTGTGTGTGTGTGCACGTATGTGTGTGTCAGTGTGTGTGTTTGTGTGTCAGTGTGTGTGTGTTTGTGTGTGTGCGTGTGTGTCAGTCAGTGTGTGTGTGTGCACGTATGTGTGTGTGTGTGTGCCAGTGTGTGTCAGTGTGTGTGTGTCAGTGTGTGTGCACGTATGTGTGTGTGTGTGTCAGTGTGTGTGTCTGTGTGTGTGTTTGTGTGTCAGTGTTTGTGTGTCAGTGCGTGTGTCTTTGTGTGTGTGTCAGTGTGTGTGTGTTTGTGTGTGTACGTGTGTGTCAGTCAGTGTGTGTGTGTGCATGTGTGTGTGTGTGTGTGTGTGCCAGTGTGTGTCAGTGTGTGTGTGTGTGTGTGTCAGTGTGTGTGTGTGTGCACGAATGTGTGTGTGTGTCAGTGTGTGTGTGTCAGTGTGTGTGTGTTTGTGTGTGTGCGTGTGTGTCAGTCAGTGTGTGTGTGTGCACGTATGTGTGTGTGTGTCAGTGTGTGTGTTTGTGTGTGTGTCAGTGTGTGTGCACGAATGTGTGTGTGTCTGTGTGTGTGTGTCAGTCAGTGTGTGTGTGTGCACGTATGTGTGTGTGTGTCAGTGTGTGTGTCAGTGTGTGTGTGTCTGTGTGTGTACGTGTGTGTCAGTCAGTGTGTGTGTGTGCACGTATGTGTGTGTGTGTCAGTGTGTGTGTTTGTGTGTGTGTGTCAGTGTGTGTGCACGAATGTGTGTGTGTGTGTGTGTATGTGTGTGTCAGTCTGTGTGTGTGCACGTATGTGTGTGTGTGTGTGTGTGTGTGTGTGTGTCTGTGTGTGTGTGCACGAATGTGTGTGTGTCTGTGTATGTCTGTGTGTGTGGTCAGACATGTTTTGCCAATTTTTCTGTCACTTCTCATCCGCTGGACTCGGTTGGCCGCTCGGTTGTGGCCTCGTGCCTCGTGCAATCCTCCAAGTTAAGAATTTGCACTTGACTTGAGGTCTTTATTTTCCAGGTGACTTTGAGCATCATCTTTTTGTTGTTGTCTTCATCGCACCGCAAAAAAGTTCAGACGATACTTAAAAAAAAAAAATCGAAGTCACTATTTCTATTCTTATCGGAGTCTTTTTTTCTGTCCGTCTACTTAAGTACTGATAGAGAGACTCTCTGATATCCGAATACTCATTTGGATCTTTTTTCCTTTTTTTTTTTTGGTGAAGTGTGTCCAGATGCCACCGAGGGATGGCGAGGTGAACGCGTCGGCCATTTTGTGGCTTTTCTTTGTGCGCGGCGCCGCCCTGACCCCGACTTTCATCGCTTCCATCACCAAACTCACCCTCAGAACACCCGAATCATCAAGCCAAAGCGCAAAAATGTCGAGGAATAAACACCTCTTGCATCATCAAAGAATGATGCAAGAGTGCGGCCCGGCGAGTAAGATCAGCGGCCGCTCGGTCTGCGCGTGAGAGCCTTGGTGTGAGCCGAGGCCGACAGCAGCTCCCTTGCGAGCGCTCCCGTTTTGGATTTGGCTTTCGGACTGGTCGGTTGCGGCGTCAGCGGCGATTCGACTCTCCTTGCCCGCACGCCGGGGCATCACAGAACTTGAACTTCGCCCCGCCCACTTCCCTTGTTGCAAAAACAAAGTAAAAATGATCAAGCGAGCGGCGGCCGGTGACGCAAGAAACTCCGAATTTCAAAAGTCAAGGCAGCGCCGTGTTTCCCATCGTCTTTTTTTTTGCACCGCAGGGCCACTGAGGAACGATCTTCATGAAGGAGGCCGACGCCTCCGAACTTCTTCGGGCGACGCGGCGGGAGAGCGCTCAAGTCGCCATTTGCCCACTGGGAGAGGATTCACGCGTTATTTTCAGGGGAACCCGAGACAGACCTCAGAGACAAAACGGAAGCGCACTAGCCGCACCGTCGGCAACCACGGGGATCCCCCAGGGCTGCGTTCCGAGGCCCCTTTCTGTACATTCTGTCCGCAAAGTCATTTTTTCAATATTGTCATGGTCTCTTCCAGGATAACGCTAATAATAATCATAATAATAATAATAATACATTTTATTTATAAGTGCCTTTGGAGACACCCAAGGACACTTTGCAAGAACAAAACCGAGATGGGGGGCTTTGAAATAACCGTCAAACCATCTTCCTTTGCTTCTGCTTGAAAAATTCAAAGACGCAGTCAAAGAAGCCGTCCCCTTTTTCTTTTTTTAATACATGACAACATTTCTGCATCCAACATGCAACATGCATTGGGGGCGGAGGGGAGGGGGTTCACAGCTTTAAAATTTTTTTTTTGCACCATATTTTGGTGCTTTGTGAGGGAAGACAACACAGACAACAAAAACAGTCAAGTAATCAACTTTGTGGAGTCGTGTTGACAGCAAGTCCCAATCGCTGTTTGCGGGGGGAAAGCGGGGGGGCTTTGTGCGAAATTCAACAGCTCAATAGGAAAGCAAAGCAAAGCAAAGAAGCGCGACCGAGTCAAGTCGACTTCGACACTTTGCGCCAGTTTTTGGGGTTTTTTGAGGGGGCACGGAAAGTTCCGGGGCGCGCTTGAGAAGGGCGGCGGGGCGAAGGCTCCTCAGACGCAGGAGAGGAGCAATCAGCAGACGCTGTGGGTCGCAAGGGGGGGGGGGGGCGGGGGTCGCGGGTCGCAACATCCCTGAGAACCTCAAAGTCGTCAAGGAAACGGATCCGGCCGGCCGTTACATTCCAGCGGCGCGCCCGACGTCGCCGCGTTCAGGCCCGCGCGCGGGGGGGCACGAGGCGAAGATTCGGCGCGGCGGCGCAAAAGCGTTCCCGTTTCTGCCTGCGGGCGGCGCAAGATTGACACGAGGCGGACATGCGAGCAGCTGATTGGAGCAGAGCGCGCCGGCGAGGGAAAAGAAAAAGAAATACATTTTGAAAACAAACCAATCCCTCCCCCTTCGGCGGCGCTCGAGAGCCGCACTCGATCCCTCGGCGAGCCGGGCTGAGCTCCTTCAATTCCTCCCCGAAATTTGCTCAGGAGGCGGCGGGACGGGCGAGCTGGGCGAGCGCTCGGAATCACGAAGGGTCAAGAGGGGGGAAGACGCCCCCCCCCCTCCTCCGACCCCCCCAGTCCTAAAGCTCGGTGGTCTCCCAGCTCACCTCCCGCGGCACCTGGCGTCATTTGGTCCCCGTGTGGATGACGGTGACGGTGGAGGGGCGCGGCGCGGCGGCGGCGCCACCGGCTCGGCCACCGACGGCGGCTCCTCGCGCAGGGGGGGCGACGCCGGGTCCCCGTCGGACGCCGGGACGGAGGAGGGCGGGGGGGCCATCGGAGGACCTGCGTCACAAAGCGAAAGTCAAGACGCTTTGCAAATTGGGACGAAATCCAAGGCGGCCGAAAGTTTCCCTTCTTGGCTGCCGTTTGAGCGCTTTTGGACTCGTCTGTCAAGACCCTCAAAATAGGCAGAGATCAAGTCCAATCTCGTTTTGCTTCTGTTGCCTTTTTAAAAACGTGTTTTTAGCATGTCTTAGCATGCTACGCTATGCTTCAGGCTAACGTGTTTTTAGCATGTCTTAGCATGCTGCTACGCTATGCTTCAAGCTAATGTGTTTTTAGCATGTCTTAGCATGCTACGCTATGCTTCAGGCTAACGTGTTTTTAGCATGTCTTAGCATGCTAGCATGTCTTAGCATGCCGCTACGCTATGCTTCGCGTGTTTTTATGCTTCAAGCTAATGTGTTTTTAGCATGTCAGGCTTAGCATGCACTATGCTTCAAGATAACGTGTTTTTAGCATGCTATGCTGCTACGCTATGCTTCAGGCTAACGTGTTTTTAGCATGTCTTAGCATGCTGCTACGCTATGCTTCAAGCTAATGTGTTTTTAGCATGTCTTAGCATGCTACGCTATGCTTCAGGCTAACGTGTTTTTAGCAGGTCTTAGCATGCTGCTACGCTATGCTTCAAGCTAATGTGTTTTTAGCATGTCTTAGCATGCTGCTACGCTATGCTTCAGGCTAACGTGTTTTTAGCATGTCTTAGCATGCGGCTACGCTATGCTTCAGGCTAACGTGTTTTTAGCATGTCTTAGCATGCTGCTACACTATGCTTCAAGATAACGTGTTTTTAGCATGTCTTAGCATGCTGCTACGCTATGCTTCAAGCTAACGGGTTTTTAGCATGCGTGCATGCATGCATACAGAAATAGCAGCCGTTACTGAGACTGCGCCCTACAACACGGTGCGCCGAATGGTCGTGAAAATACAGTACTTTTTTGGTTTTAACATCGCAATCGCCATTCGCTCCATTTTAACCGCATCATTTTTTTTCCTCACGCAAGCTTTCGAATACCTGCTGGAGCACTAAAAAAACACGCGAAAACATGCGTGCTCCGTTGGAATGTGAGACGCCGAAATCTGTCACACTCGCAACACATTTCTCTCTCTCTCTCTCTCTCTCTCTCTCCCAATCTTTCTCTCCAACTCAAAAGCTGTGCTGATATCCAAAGTGAGTCGATGCTGCCATCCGCAGGCAATTGTTAGTCATGACAGGGCCAAAAAATCGCTTTTCATCGCTTTTGTTTTTTACGGTAGCAATCAACGACCGCGATGGACTACAAATGAACAAAGTCCAGCCTAAGGTGCGAATAAATTGCTGGGGGGGGCGAGACCGATTTCGGTAGCCCCCCCCCAACCACCATATAGACTTGCGCAATGCCGTGAATGAGAGTGCCCCAGTTCAAATCGAGACCATTCCGATGGGCGGAGTCACCCCAAAATGAACGATAAAGACCGAGCCAGAGGTTGGGGGTAGGGGTTGCAACCGAGCGCCCCCGAGCAATTCTTCCCAGGGTCGCGTCATCAGGAGGCCAACCGAGGAGCGGCGCGAAAGGCTTCCGAGCAGCAAGCAAGGGCGGCGAAGCGGCGGACGAGCGCCGGCCCCCTTTTTACTCACAGTGGCGGCCGTCGAGCGGGGCGCAGTCCACCGACTGACTCTTGGCCGGCGCCCTGGCGGCGGCGGGGTCGGGGGCGGCGTGGACGCTGCTGCCGAAGCTGGTGCCCAGCTGCAGGCGCCGCATGTGGCGGATCACCGCCGTGGCGTTAAATGCTTGCTGGCAAACAGACAGAGGGAGGGCGCAGCTTTTAAAAACATTTTTTTTTTTGCCGATCGTTCAAAACAACGCGTGCCGGGGGTTGCTCCGAGGATGAAACTTTGCCTGAGGACAACTTGGGGGTTGCCGGGCATGTTTTTGGAATGTGGGAGGAAGCCGGAATACCCGGAGAAAAGCCACGGCGGCACGGGGAGAACATGCAAACTCCCCACAGGAAGGCCGGAGAAGAACCCGCCGTTCAGATTCAAATCGGAACGTTTGCGATTCGGTTTCTGGTGGAGGAAATGTTTGGCGGACGAGAAATGGCGGCCGTGCGGCCGGCCTCCCGTTTCGAGAGGCTTTCGAGTCGGGTGGACGCGGCGACCGCGCCCCAAAAGTCAAAACAAGCCTTTTTGGATTCAAAGGTGAAATGTCTTCACGGATCCCCCGGGAGGAGGAGTCGAGTCGCTTCGAATCGGCTTCTGCCGCCGCGAAAGAAACGACTCGCCTTCTCGTGATCGGGCCCTTACCCTCCACTTGCTCTTTGCAAAGTTTTTGCGCATCTGCCGGCTGACGGACTCGTGGATGTTCTTGCAGAGGGCCGTGCCTCCTGCGATCCTGAGAGAGGAAGACGCGCACACACACACACACACACACACAAACTGCTGGTTAAAAACTCATGCCGGTCCTCACATGTCAGAAGTACAAGAACACACACACACACAGACACACTGTTGGTTAAAAACTCATGCCGGTCCTCACATGTCGAAGTACAAGAACACACACACACACTGCTGGTTAAAAACTCATGCCGGTCCTCACATGTCGAAGTACAAGAACACACACTGCTGGTTAAAAACTCATGCCGGTCCTCACATGTCGAAGTACAAGAACACACACACACACACTGCTGGTTAAAAACTCATGCCGGTCCTCACATGTCAGAAGTACAAGAACACACACACACACACAGCTGGTTAAAAACTCATGCCGGTCCTCACATGTCGAAGTACAAGAACACACACACACACACAGCTGGTTAAAAACTCATGCTGGTCCTCACATGTCAGAAGTACAAGAACACACACACACACAGCTGGTTAAAAACTCATGCCGGTCCTCACATGTCGGAAGTACAAGAACACACACACACACAGCTGGTTAAAAACTCATGCCGGTCCTCACATGTCGAAGTACAAGAACACACACACACACACAGCTGGTTAAAAACGCATGCCGGTCCTCACATGTCGAAGTACAAGAACACACACACACACACAGCTGGTTAAAAACGCATGCCGGTCCTCACATGTCAAAGTACAAGAACACACACACACTGCTGGTTAAAAACTCATGCCGGTCCTCACATGTCGGGAGTACAAGAACACACACACACACTGCTGGTTAAAAACTCATGCCGGTCCTCACATGTCGAAGTACAAGAACACACACACACACACACTGCTGGTTAAAAACTCATGCCGGTCCTCACATGTCGAAGTACAAGAACACACACACACTGCCGGTTAAAAACTCATGCCGGTCCTCACATGTCGAAGTACAAGAACACACACACACGGTTAAAAACTCATTCTGGTCCTCACATGTCGGGAGTACAAGAACACACACACACAGAGATTGCGTCACCAGTGGCAGCGGGCTTTCAGTTGGGACCGAATCCGTCCCTTAATACTGTTGCGATCATTCCGCAGGTCACCACTACTGCACCAAAATGCAACATGACGGCGCACGTCATCGGGAAAAGTCGACATGTAACAGAAACGACGTCAAGGCCGCCATATTTAGTCGAGATGGGGGGGGGGGGGGGTTTGGTTTGTTTTTAACAAATGCTGGCATTTTGCCCCATAATGTTTTTTTTTTCCCTACTTGCACCTGCGGGACCCATAAAATGGCTGATTGTTGAAAAAAAAATATTCTTCTTCAATATTTGGAGTTGCTGACAAATGCACTCGCTCACTTTCATCTTCGAAGGCAGGTCGGTCGGGAACGACCCGAGCGGCAATCGTGAAGGCGGCTTGTTAGCCGGATAACTCGAGGGTAGCTCTCTCGCGAGCGCCGGCCTCGTGATCAACCCGTGCGATGGTTTTCAAAGCTTTCCGGAGTCGCGAGAAACCCCCCCGCCGCCGCCAAACGCCCGTTCGTAAGAGAGGGGGCCTTGGGCGCAAAGTCCGTCGGCATCCGCCGACATCAAGCGGCCCGCGCCGGCTCGGCGCTCTTCACGGATGCCGCGGCTAGCCACTCATCGGCGGGATTATCTGGGCGAGTCGCAGCCGCTAGTTTCGGACTAAAGCCACGGGCGTCGCGCGGCCGCTCCGTCGCGCGCCGACGCGCTGCGGCTTCCTCACCAGGGATGCTCCAGAGCCCGGTCGCATGTGAACCTCTTGTCGGGATCCTTCTCCATGAGGCAGCTGATGAAGTCCTTGGCTGCGGACACAGATGCTATTCAAAAATCAGCGTCATTGACATCGTCAGATAGCAGGCGAAACCTCCAAATTCCACCCAGAACCTGAACGGGTTTGTATTATGGTGTCGAGGCCACAAGATGGCGCCAAAGGACCTTTTTTGACCTGACACCAAAATGACGTTCAGCATCGCCCTTGGCACAAAGATGCCACAAGATGGCGCCAAAGTCAGAGGATTTTTTGAGAAGTGGCCGGAGGAGAAACGCAAGCAACTTGGCAAGTCAGGCCAAGTTGCAGAGGTTCCATCTCCTCTTTCTTGTTTTTATCTTTCCAGAAAAGTGACAAAAAGGACTCAAACCTCGGTTTTCAAACGTCTCTGTTCTCAACCAAATTGGTTTCTGACCAACGCTTTTTATGGATTACGACCGAAAATCGCTTCTCGACCAAACTGAGCGCACTTGAAGGCGCCACTTGACTCCTCTCAACTTCCTTAGCTTGCTCGTGTAGCGCTCTATTGTGTTCAAGAAAGATTTGTATTTATTAATTATTTTTTTAAGAGTGTGGTTTCGGTTTTCGAGCAGCCTTCCGAACGGATCAACTCATTCAGTCCCAGCCAATTCTGGACCAAGTCTGAAAAGACGTTCAAAAACGTCTTTGGGAGTGAAGGAGTTAAGGTGGAAAAAACCGAGGTACGACTGTACGCCGTACGCGGAGCCTCAAAGCCCGAAAAACCGAGTCGCGGCGAGTCGCTCGCAAATTGATGCCAAACGCTCGTCACGAATTTCGGAAGCCAAGCTCCTGAGCCCGTTAGCTTAGCTTAGCTTAGCAACAACATATTCCCCCCCCCACCCCGAGCAGAGTTTTCCCCAAGCGCTACGTCGAGCTCCACCGCAGCGCGAGCAAGCACACGCGCAAACGAAAGCTTCCTTTTTTCCGTCGAAAGAGGCGAACGGGAGCGTTTTCTCACCGGAGTCCGATATGTCGTCCCAGTACGGCGCGTCAAACTCGTAGTCGGCCTTGAGGATCTGCTCGAAGAGCTTGGAGTCGTTTTCGTCGTAGAACGGCGGGTAGCCGCAGAGCCTGCAAGAACGGCCGCCGCCACAGAGGTCACCCGGGTGACGCCCAAAAGGAGTTGCTGCCTTCTAATGGCACCCCCACCCCGACGGCTTCATAGGGGGGAGGAGATCATCACGTGGGGACGAAAGGCAAATCCTTGAGCTAAATCCGGGCGCCGCCTTATGCTCTGAAGTCTCTTTGGCTCGGTGAGTCACTTTCGTTAATTGGCTTGGGAAAGCCGCAGGGGGGGGGCGGAGCTTCAGGGGCCGCGAGCTAACGGGCCGTCCCTCCTGGCGGCGGCGGGGGCACTTACAGAATATAAGCGATGACCCCGATAGACCAGCAGTCCACGGCTTTGCTGTAGGGCTTCTGCGCCAGCACTTCGGGGGCTGCAAACACGCAAACAAAGACAAACGGGTTTTGCCGGGCCGCCCGAGGCCACGGGCCACGTCGCCGTTACGGTTGGCCTTGGAGGGCCGCTATGAATTTAGGGAAACCAGATCGATGTTGAAATTCATTCTTGGCCGAGATTTTGAGCAAGCGTCGTGGAAGTTGATTTGTTTGATTTGCTTTTGCGGGCCGCGTAAAACCATGCGGCGGGCCACGTCTGGCCCCCGGGCCGCGACTTTGACACCCTAAATAGCAGAACGGGACCCCGACTTTTCTGATCAGCGAACGACACCTCGGTTTCGGAGCGTTTGCGTCACGGCCTCCCGGAAAGACGGACGGGGCCGTCCGCGAGCCGAGGCTCACCCACGTATCCCGGCGTTCCGCAGGCGGTGGCCATCACGTCGCCGGCCCCCTCCATCTTGGACAAGCCAAAGTCGCTGATCATGATCTTGGACTCGTCGTGCGGGCTGAAGTAGAGAAGGTTCTCCGGCTGAGAAGAGCCGAGGGGGGGGGAGAAGGAGTGTGGCGCACTTGAAAGGGAGGGACACGCCCCCCACCCCCACGCCCCGCCCCCATTGGGACGTCTCCGAGGCGGGTACCTTGAGGTCCCTGTGCACGATGCCCATGGCGTGCAGGTAGTTGACGGCATCCAACACCTGGCGGATGAGCCGGCTGGCGTCCATCTCGGTGTAGAAGCCCTTCTCCACGATGCGGTCGAACAGCTCGCCGCCCGACACCCTGACGCACATTTGCCAGGCACATTTGCTTCATTCGGTGGGGGGGGGGGGATTCCGACGCGCGCTATCGGAGCAGGCGAGCGCACACGAGAAGATTTTTGGGGTTTTTTCCTCGCGGGTGAACAGGAAATTGCATCATCGTTGTCACCCCCCCCCCCCAAAAAAAACCCAAAATACGAGAATCGACTCTCCCCATCCTAAAAAAAAGACACCAACAGCCTTTCACGGGATAAACGCACGACAACGTGGGCTGCGGTGCTTGTGTAAGTGCTTGTGCGATGGAAAAAAACAAGTCCAAGCCAGACAGAATGTCAGGGGGCAGGGGGCGTACTCACAGCTGCATGATGAGGTACAGGTGGTTGGAGCTCTCGTAAATGTCCTCCAGAGCCACAATATTCTCGTGTTTGATCCTGCAGAGCACAAGATGAGATGCGCTTTGTTAAGAACACGCCCTGCTCATCGGGGGGAGGGGGGGCTGCTGGGGTTGTTTGGGTGAATGCTGGGAGGAGCGTGAACGGCAAGTTTATCAATGAGTCAGCCAGCGGCGAGCCCCGAGTTACAAGCGGGAGTCTCCCAAGGGCCCCCAGACCCCCGCTAAACGTGGCCCCGCTTTCACACAAAGGCCGTCAGACGAGCGAGCAACAGACAGAAAGGGGAGGAAAAGCGGAGAAGAATCCAAAGCGGGAGGATGGCAACCGTAACCAAGCAACTAGACTCGGCGCTCGGCGATCGGCGAGCGGCGAGCGGATACGTGAGCGCCTTGCTGCGGACGCAACGGGCGGACGACTCCCGTCAGGCTCGCCGCGATACTTTGCAATCAGAACAATGAGCCTGCCAAAGGCGGGTCCCACGTGGCCCGGCGCCACCTTCCCGCCCCGCCCAAGCATTGCCGGGTCAGCTCGCCCCGCAAAAAGAACAAAACAGGACTTCAAAAATGTCCTTTCGTGTCATTCGTTTGCTGTCGATCGACAGAATGTTCCGCGGCAAACTAGCGGGCAACAGCGAGCCGACTCGGAGCACTTGCGCTCACGACCTAACGACCAACAGGTGTGCAGCTGCAGGGGGGAGAAAGCCCCACAGCGCCACCTGCGGGGCACAAACGCAATGACAATTGTCAGCAAAATGTTCCATGATCGACAAAGCGCGATTTGCGTTGGCGAGACGCCAGTTACCTCCTCAGCACGGCGATTTCGTTCTCCAGGCTGGTCTCCTTCCCCTTGAGCGCCTTCTTGGGGATGCACTTGATGGCCGCCATCTTGCCCGTCGCCTTCTCCCGCGCCATCACCACCTCGGAGAACGCGCCGCTGCAGACGCACAAAGATCCCAAAGTCAAGCAGAATCGGCGAGCAATCGCATCGGCGGCTTTGTCGCCCGTGGCAGGACGTTGCCATGGAAGCTCTCTGATGACGGGCGAGAACCGAAAGCGGGTCTGGCTAAGGCGGGCCTTGTTTTTCGGGTCCTGGTGGAGGGCTGCCGGGAGACCGCCATCCAGACTCAAGACCCAAAAGAAGAAGAAAGAAAATAAGTTGCTCCTCCTCGTCAGTGTCACGATTGCGAGGTGGTGGTGGACCCCCCCCCCCCAAAAAAAAGCAGGCAGGAGCAGGGAGCGGGGTGGGCTTGACCAATTTTCTGCGACTAATTGCATAACGAGCAACAGGTGTGCAGCTGCAGGGAGAGCCCTACAGTGCCACCTGCTGGTCACAAACAGAATCACGACAGTCAGCAAGACCGGGAGAGAGTGCAGCAGCGCCTTCTGGCGCCGGCCAGCAGCCGATCGGTCGTCGAGTGTCACCGACGGCCGACGCACTTGGTGTTTTTGTTTTTTTAACCGACGAGTCTTCCCCGTGACACGAGTGCGCCGAAGAGCCCAAAGCCGTCAAGAACCCCCTCGACTCGACGAAGCGCGCCGACTGTCAGATCGTTGCGCGACAGCTCCGTGTGCGGAAAATTACGGCGAGCGCGTGCGTGCGTCAGCTCGATATTTGGATCGAGTGCCGTCACGACGACGGGAGCGGAGGAATGCGCCTCCAAAAGAAGCTGCGGGCCAAAAATAAAGGTTTTACCGCACCCCCCCCCCCCCAGCCCCCCTTTTAATCTAAAGATAGCTTGATAAAAGCTGAACAGGTGCTGACGGCGAGCGCGTCAGGTTGATTTCTTCTTTATGAACACTCCAACCTGGACTGAGGCGGCGTCTTGAGATACGAGCGAGGCGACTCTGGAGCCGTTTGAGACGCGAAATGATATTTAGAGTCAAATCTCGGTTTTGGGGCCGTAGTCCGTTCCAGAAGGCTGGTGGAAAAGCGAAATTGTGAAAAGTTCTTTGGAAAATACAAAATGTTGACTGAACACGTGCGCTCACAATGGAAAGCGACACGAGGAAGCAGAAGAGTGGGAGGACTCAAGTGGTGCGTTCAAGTGCACTCAGTTCATTTGAGAACTGAAATTTGTTTGTCATTAAAAAAACTCATTTTTTGGGTCGAAAACCGAATTGGTTGAGTACTGAGACGTTCCAAAACTGAGGTGTAACTCGATATATTCATTCATTCATCTTCCGAAGCGCTTGATGCTCACTTGGGTGGCGGGGGGGTGCCGGAGCCTACCCCAGCTGTCTCCGGGCAGTAGGCGGGGGGACACCCTGAACCGGTTGCCAGCCAATCGCAGGGCACACAGAGACCAACAACAATTTAGCGTGCCCAATCAGCCTGCCATGCATGTTTTTGGAATGTGGGAGGAAACCGGAGCACCCGGAGAAAAGCCACGCAAGCCCGGTGGAGAACATGCAAACTCCACACAGGGAGGCCGGAGCTGGAATCGAACCCGGTACCTCTGCACTGTGAAGCCCACGTGCTAACCACTGGACTACTGGGCTGCCGCAACTGTATATAGATATAGATATAGATAGATATTATAGAATATAATGTAATCTATTATACCCCCCCCCCCACCTAACCAAGGCCCCCCTTTCCAGACACTGCAGTGTGGACCTCGCGACCAACAAACGCGCTGCACTTTGCGAAGCTACTTTTCACATTCTGACACAAAAGTTTGTCACTACATCCGAGGTAGACCCCGGATGCCCCGCGCCCCTCGGCCGGGCACGAGACGACTGCAAAAGCGTGCCCGTCATTCAAGGCGCATTCTGCCCAATGATTCAAGAAGCGTGACAAAGCGCAGCCGGCGTAGGCGGCGGCGCCGCGTCGGGAGGTAGCGAGCGAGGACTTCCGCGGTCCTTGTTGCCTAGCTGCCGCCCGCGCGCGCCATTCAGGCTCCATCCGAGGACGCGTCGGCTTGACGCAACATGTGCCTGGGGAGCGTTTCGGCTGGTGAAAGGAACCGAGGCGAAAGTCTCACATTCTGGACTAAAAAAAAAAAAAAAAAAAAAAGCTGGAGCATCCCAGCGTTCTTCCGCGTTTCAGGGGCGTGGCTCGAATATCTGAAAAGCGGCGGGAGCCTCCGACTGGACGTCTTTGGAGGAGGGGATTCGTTTGTCTCCCTCCCGTTTGGCGGCGCTGTTGAACGCCGCTTCTCAAAGCGGCGCTCGCGTTCATCCCGTCTTGAGCGGCGACTCCAAGAGCGCAAGCCAACGCGCGTCTTTACTGCCGCTTGCGCGGCAATTTTGCACATTGACACTTTGGCGCGCACGCACGCCGAGTTTCTCGCTGAGGAACTCGCACGGCCCTTGACCGGGAGGGGGGCCCGCCAATTGACTTCAAAGTTGGGCCGGGACAACTCCGGACCTGCGGCAAGACCACACAGGAATTGGAATTGTAAAATACGCTAAGTCGGGATCAAATCAAAATGCGAGTTCCACATCCAGACGCACCGAGTGGACGCCACGAGTGGACGCCACGAGTGGACGCCACGAGTGGACGCCACAAGTAGACGCACCGAGTGGACACCATGAGTGGACACACCGAGTGGACGCAACGAGTGGACGCCACGAGTGGACGCACCAAGTGGACGCCACGAGTGGACGCACCGAGTGGACGCCACGAGTGGACGCCACAAGTGGACGCACCGAGTGGACACCACGAGTGGATGCCACGAGTGGACACCACGAGTGGACGCACCGAGTGGACGCACCGAGTGGACGCACCGAGTGGACGCCACGAGTGGACACCACGAGTGGACGCACCAAGTGGACGCCACGGGTGGACACCACAGGTGGACGCACCGAGTGGACACCATGAGTGGACACACCGAGTGGACGCAACGAGTGGACGCCACGAGTGGACGCACCAAGCGGACGCCACGAGTGGCGCACCGAGTGGACGCCACGCAGTGGACGCCACAAGTGGACGCACCGGTGGACACCACGAGTGGACGCCACGAGTGGACACCACAGTGGACGCACCAAGTGGACGCACCGTGGACGCACCAGTGGACGCCACGAGTGGACACCACGAGTGGACGCACCAAGTGGACGCCACGGGTGGACACCACAGGTGGACGCCACGAGTAGACGCCACGAGTAGACGCACCGAGTGGACGCCACGAGTGGACGCCACAAGTGGACGCACCGAGTGGACACCACGAGTGGACGCACCGAGTGGACGCCACGAGTGGACGCCACAAGTGGACGCACCGAGTGGACACCACGAGTGGACGCCACGAGTGGACACCACGAGTGGACGCACCAAGTGGACGCACCGAGTGGACGCACCGAGTGGACGCCACGAGTGGACACCACGAGTGGACGCACCAAGTGGACGCCATGAGTGGACACCACGAGTGGACGCCACGAGTGGACGCACTGAGTGGACACCACGGGTGGACGCCACGAGTAGACGCCACGAGTAGACGCACCGAGTGGACGCCATGAGTGGACACCACGAGTGGACGCCACGAGCGGACGCCACGGGTGGACGATGGCTGGTTTCCGACTGCCCAGAGAGCGTTGAAAGCGAGCTGGATGGATTTTGAATCGCCCGATCCCGAGCGCTACCCCCCCCCCCCAATTTGTGCGTTGCCGAAGAACGCACGGCGCCGGTACCGTTTTCAAAGCGTTGCCATGGCAACTACACTCTGTAAACGCTTGTTGTTAAAGTGGCCGGCGACGGTGCGGGAATCTCCCGGAGGCAAGCGACTATCGGGCGGCTTTGTGATGGTACACGTCGTCGTTCCCGAGGCTGAGCTGGACTTCAAAACGTTTCCCTCTTTGCTTTGACTCGGGAGCGGCGCGTCCCTTGCTTCGCACAGCCGCTCGGTCGCCGGCCAGCCATTCTATCGGAACGAAGGCCAAAGCGAGCGACATTTCGGACCCCTGGTCGAAGCCTTTCAAACGTCATCACTTCCTCCATTCTGAACATATCAACAAAACGCCAACGCTGTTTTGTTTCCGAGAAAATTTGATATCGACATCCCCGACATGAATGTCATCCTCCCCGATCGTGATTTGACACATTTCATAACACGACAAGACATACACGCTTTGTATGTTTGAATTCGAGACAGACTGCTGATGAGAAACTCATGTGGAAATCTCAGCGAGGAGCTCATCGAAATCTCAGCCTTGACTTCCGGGAGCGATATCGTCAACGGTCACACGTAAACACAAACAGGTGGGGGCACTTTTAACTCAACTACGTCGTCCAGAAGGTAAACAACGAGAAGGGAATGAGTGAATATGCTCACATCGTTCATAATGAGGACTAGTTTTTGAAGAGACAGACAACCGCTGATGTTTGGGAGAGAGAGAGAAAAAAAAATGAACGTCGTGACGTCACAACGGCGGGATCTTTTAACCGTCCGATGAAGGTCGTCACGTGACCTGCCCATTTCATCCGACGTTCCTACAACAGCCGTCCATCGAAGACGTGCGATTTGGGGGGGGCGCGCACGCGCGTGCCCGCCGATTGAGCGGCAGCGGCCAAAGTTTCCCGCCGAAGGGACAAAATGGACGCGGCGACGCTCACTCACGTTCCGAGGACTTCTTGAAAGTCGAACACGCTCTTGATGTCGTCGACGTGTTTCTTCCACGAGCCGTCGCCGGACTCGCCGTTCTCCTTCGCCATGTGTCCGAGCAGAAGACGGCGGAGGGGGGGTGGGGGTGGGGGGGTCGAGCTGAGGCTGAGGCGGGTCCAAAGCGGCGTCGTCGTCTGGAGCTCCGCGCGCTTCCAAGCGATCAATGTTGCCGAAGCTTCTTAGCCGGCTAATCCGCCGCGTGACGGAGGAAACACGGTGTCCCTCCCTCCTTCCTCCTCCCCTCGTGTCGCCTCCCCAGGCCGCCGGTAGTGATGCGGGGGAGGTGGAAGGACGCTCGGTGACGCCCTGGCTTCCGAGTGTGCCTCTCCTCTCGCCTCTCGCCGCCGCCGCCGAGGAGGAGGAGGAGGAAGCCGGAAGAGCGCGTCCAAAGTGGAGGAGGAGTTGCGCGTGTCGCTCAAGTGTTCGCATTGCACCAAATCGGCGGCCGGCGGCCCGTCCGCGGCTCCTCCCGGTCTTCATGGAGCGTTTCCGGCTGGCAGGCGGTGCAATCCTCAGACGCCCCTCCCTTGCCTATTTGCCACCTATTTCTATTGGCCACCTGTTGCCGGGCGGGCTCCGTGGCGACTGCCCCGCAATCCCAATAAAAATGGACGCCGCCACCGCAAACCGTTCCCAGCAGTATTGGGGCTTGCGAGAAGGGTCGTCCATATTTGGATTCAGGTGAAACAAACGATTGAAAATGGACAAAACTATATCCAATAATCAGCGAGTCAGTTTGGGTTGCAACTTTTTTCTTCTTTGGACCTGGTTTCATTTCTCAGAGAACCTTTCTCTTCCCTTTTTCCCGCGATGTGCCAACTGTATTTCTCGAGCACTTTCAAACGGCCATCGCCGCATACAAAGTGCTGCACATGGAGCAATTGAACATATACAATAAACTTGACTTGACTTGCTCTTCTCCACTGCAGTGACAATTCCCATGTGGATTTTGAGAATCGTTCACGTCATAAAACTGCATCGTGTACTTGAAAAAGTTAACCTCTAAGTTTAAAAACGACTTAACTGTGGCGGCTCTCCGATTCAGGATTGATTTCAGAGGTTTCTCGCCTCTTTGGGCCCTTTTTATTTCATCAAGAACCCCAAAAAAGAAAACAAATCGCGATGCCCCTCGTGGCGGCTGAGTGTACTGCAGGTGTTCCATTTCAGCCACCTTTCAGTCATTAAATGAGCCATTCTCACCACAATTAGACAAGATGGATCTGAAAACAAAGTGACCTTCACAGTGCCCCCACCCCCCCAAAAAAAACGCTACGCAAGCCATCAGCACAAAAATAGCTTTACTTCCTCAAAATGCCACTTTTTCCAAATCCCAATTTGTTTTATTTACACGAGCGCTTGTGTGACGTGAGATTTTACCGTTAGGTCACAACGCATCGTCGAGTCGTCGCTTCTCCTCCCGCACGTCCAGTCCACGCTTCGCACCGAGACATTTTGGGTGATCCGAAAGCGTTCAAATGTCACAGCCCCCCGAAGAAGACGTTCCAGTTTGGCCATTTGATGATTAACAAACGCTCGCCCGCCGCCACCCGAAGACGCGATTTCCGCTCAAAGTCGGTCACGGCCGTGAAGGCGGCGGCGACGGCGGCGACGGCGAGTCGTTCTGCTTTTTCTTTTTTACGAGAAGGTGGCGCTGAGGAGGGCCTCCTGCTGCTGATTGTGCAGGGCGCCAATGCCCACGGCGGGGGCGGGCAGCGCGGGTCGGCTGACCAAGCGCAGCTGCGGGGGGACAGAAAAAACACGTTTTTTTTAAAGGGGGGGGGGAGGAAATCGGGGGCTTTTTAGGGAGGGGGAACGAGGCTCACCTTGCAGGACAGCTGCTTCTCAAAGCGGGGAGCCACAAAAGACCACGGGCCCATGTTCTGAGGCTCCTCCTGACTCCAGATGAACTCTGCGGAAACGAGAGCGATTTCAAATCGGGACTGCGTCTGTCCGTCCGTCCGGAGAACGGGACGTTTCCAATATTAACTCATTCGCTCCCAAAGACGATTTCAAACGTCTTTTCAGACTTGGTCTCGAATTGGCTGGGACCGAATGAGTTGGGGCGGGGGACTTTGAATTGCACTACGCCCCCATTCGGCCACGCCCATATTAGGCCCGCCTCTTTCGTCTTCGTCAAAGGAGCGGGAGGGAGGCGGGACGCCGGACGTCATCCGACTCTGCCCGCGTTCTTCGCCTCCCGTCTCGATTGGGCGCGCGTCCACATGGAAATCTTGTTGTCGTCCTCCCGCATAACCTCGTCGGCGGTCTCCCGCGTGCGCCCGAGGCGGCGCCGTAAAAGGAAACTCATTTTCACGTCTCGCTAATTTTCGGCGCTTTCTTGCGGCGCGTCCCATCCAGACCCGCCGCAAGAAAGCGCCGATTGCCCACCGCGGCGGGCGACTTCGAGGCCGATTGCTTTTTGTCACTGCGAGCATCGGCGCAGGCGCGCAGGCGCAGGCGCGCACCTTTGGCGTTGGGATACTTGTTGAGTTCCGTCTGGAGCGCCTGCAGCGGGAAGGGGCACAGCTCCTCCAAGCGGATGAGCGCCGAGTCCTGCTTGGCTGCGGCGTCCCTCCGCTTCAGCAAGGCGTAGTAGTGTTTGCCCGAGCACAGCACCACTCTCTGGACGCTGGGGGGGGGGACAAAAAGAGCCTTGGAGCCAAGAACAACAAAGACAGATGGCAGCCATGTTCCGACGGTGGGATCACAATCCCATTTTCATTCCAAAAGAACCCCCCCCCAAAGAAGAAAAAAAGTGAGCCAAGGTGCCACGACGGGGGGGCGGAGGGGTTTCTACTTGTTGGGCGTGACAGACGTATCCCCCAACACGGGTTGGAACGAGGTCCCCGGCGCCATTTCCGTCAAACTGGACGCAGCCCCCTTCAAGGAAAGAAAACACGAAAACAAGTCATCTCCGTGTACAAGCGAGCCCCGCCCCCCCATAAAAAAAAAGTGGACTTTGGCGTGGGCCCGACGGCAACGGCGGCACTCACGGGAAACCGCAGCAACATCTTGGGTCCCGCCACGATGAGAGGCTTGCGGAAGTTGCGGATCATCTGCCGCCTGAGCAGGTGGAAATACTGCGCCGGCGTGGTGGGGTTGACCACCGCCATGTTGACCGTGTCCCCGTCCACGCCCCCCTCCTCGCTGGCGCACAACTGAGGGCACAGAGGGAGGGGGGCGCGTGAAATCGCCAGGCCAAGCGAAGCGGTCGGCGCCACCAGAACCAAAACAGCGGCGCGTGACTGGTCCTGAAGGGACAGTTTGGGTTTTTTTTGTTGGGGGGTGTGAACGTGGAGATGGGGCTGCTTTTCAGTGCGGCGCCGTCGGCCACCGCAGAAAGCTCTTCCAAATCCCGAGGAGCTCTTTGCCTCAACGCCGACGGGCTGCTGAAACCGAGCGGAACAGGAGCGCCGGCGCTTGTTCCTGCATGCCGGCTACTTTGCAAACGACCTGCCCGCCGCTTCAACGACGGACGCCAACGACGACGTTGCTCTTTTTGCCGCCTGACTTCTCGCGGAAGCTCGAGCGAGGGCTTCGGGAGCGGAGGCCGTTCGCCGGCCCGCTAGCAAGTTTTGCCGCGCTTGGCGCCGTCGTTTCCACATCGCGCCGGAGGCTCCAAAGTCACTCGCTAGCCGACAGGTCGCCGCGTCCACCGAGCGGGCGACAGGACGCACAAACGGGCCGACGGCTACTTTCGCCGACCGGTCCTGCGCCCGCCGGTCGCCGTCATGAGCGCGCCTGAGCAACCAATCTCGCGTTGCGGACTTTTAGCGTGTCGGCGAAAATCGTTGCCCGCCCCCACCCCTCGCGCTAACGGAGCGGGAACTGCGAGCGACCGCCGCGCGCCGACACGTGGCGCTTTGTCCACTTGTGTCATTTTCAGCGTGAGCGCGGTTGCTTTCAAAGCAAGTTGCCACTAGGGGCAGCAGCAGCACGGCGTTGCATTTGTTGCTTTTTTGGGCGCGTTGACCTGCAGGAAGCGCTCCACGCGACAGGACGAGTGCTCCGGTCCGGCTCCGTCGTAGCCGTGAGGCAGCAGGATCACCATCCCGCACTGGAGCAGCCACTTGGCCTCGCCTGAAAAGGAGCAACGGGGGGGGGTCACATCGCGAGCGTCCGCCCAACGGAGTCGGTCGGGCGCGCCTCGCCTCGCCTCGCCGCCCTACCTCCCGAGATGAAGGTGTCGAAGATGATCTGCGCGCCGTTGAAGAAATCTCCAAACTGAGCTTCCCAGATGGGCAGGAGCTTGGGCTGGGCGATGCTCATGCCGTACTCGAACCCGAGCACCGCCTCCTCAGACAGCGGGCTGTTGCACACCTGCCGAGAGACGTCGCCGTCAACAAAACGCCGCGCTCGGAACGACGCGCGTGCGTGCGTGTCGTCTGGCGTACTTCGAGGAAGCCCGTCTGCTCGGGGCTGATGTGGTTGAAAGGGACGAAGGTGTCGTCGGTGTCCTGGCACACCACCATGGCGTGCCGCTGGCTGAAGGTGCCGCGGCCCACGTCCTGCCCGCTGAGTCGAATGTTGAAGCCTGCAACGATGGCGGCAGAGGCCGTTGGCGCGCGACCACGTCCCGCCCGCCCTCATTCAGTGATGCGGCCAATTGGTGTCATTTGTGCCACCAGGGGGCGCTCCAGTAGAAAAGGTCAGATTAAGAGCGGTGGAATCTATGCGTGGAGGAAGACTGCAACTTCTTGTCTTGTGCATCAATTCAATGAGCGTCAACATGGAAAATGCAAAAAGAAAGGCAGATGACGCATTGCTATTCTGTTGCTAGCGTGTTGTTAGCATGATGCTAGCATCACAGGCAGAGTTTGGGAAGAAAGTTCTATTATTATTATTGTTAAGTTATATGATTCAAACTCTCTCTGTGTACCGTCTTTCTTTGTAAATATGTTGACATGTTTTAATGTGGGCACGTGCGGCTTATATACGGGTGCGGCTTATAATCGGGTGCGGCTTATATATGGGTGCGGCTTATGTGTGTACAAAATTGGTTTTCCTCTAAAAATGTCGTGGGTGCGGCTTATAATCAGGTGCGCTCTAGAGTGCGGAAATGAGGGTAAACCCAAAGCATTTTGGTGAAAACCCGAACAAAACCAGCTCCGAAAAGCAAAACGAAATACAACAAAACGACCCGGACGAGACACGGACCGGTCCGCCGCGAGTTGATTCCCCACCTTGGCAAAGGAGTGACGCGAAAGCCAAAGCCTCGGCCGTGGACCAGTCCAGTTTGGTCCCCTCCTCGAGCTTCTGGAGTCGGGCCTGAGCACGCGGGCAAAAGCGGGTTTCAACGGGCGTGTCTTTGCGGAGGCTGTTGTCACAAGTTGAAACGGCTTCCACATGCGAGGGGCCAGGCTTTTTCTTTGCAGGCGTCGCGATGGACAGCTGAAGCTTCATGAAGCTTCGTGAAGCTTCATGAAGCTTCATGAAGCTTCATGAAGCTTCATGAAGCGCTTGTGATCCGTTTTGGAGATGGCCCTCTTGGAGAGGAATTGGGGAAGAAAACGAACTCCCCATTGCACCCTCGTTGCTATTTCAACCAAGAGCACCATCCCGAGGAGTCAAAAGAGACCACAAGTGCTTCGCGAAGCTTCGTTTTCCCATCGCCCCCTCCCACCACGGTTATATCGCTCAAGTCCGTACCTGCGCGTGGGTCTTGGCGAGGTGTCCGTGCAAGTGGATGTGCTCGGGGACGTCCACCGACTTGGCTCCGACGTAGCGCAGCAGCGGGACGGGGACGCCCGTGTCCCAGGAGGTGACCCGGGCCTGGGGCTCCACCAGGTCCCCCCAGCGGCCCTGCAGGTTGGTGGGCGGGGGGCTGTACACCGTCATGTTGGCCAGCCTGTCGTTGAGCCAGCCGTAGTGGTCCGCCTTGATGCGGTCGCGCTCGGCCTCCGTCATCAAGCCCTCGGAGACGAGCCGCTCCGAGTAGGAGTCGGGGACGCTCTTGCGGGAGCTACGAGAAAGCTGAGTTGAGGCCCCCCGAAACCCCCCCCCGCCCCCAGCTCCGCCAGATCCTTCTGCGCTTCAACTGACCGGATGATCTTGTACATGGCCGGGTTGGTGAAAAAAGGCTCGTCCATTTCGTTGTGCCCCCACTGGCGGTAGCAGATGAGGTCCACGATGACGTCCCTGCGGAAGCGCCGCTGGTAGTCCACGGCCAGCCGGGTGGCCCGCAGCACCTCCTCGGCGTCGTCGCCGTTGACGTGGATCACGGCGCAGTTCACCATCTTCCCTGAGGGTCGGGAGGGGTCATCGGCGCCATCGACGGCGCGCCGCCATCGCGGGGGGGGGCCACGTGAGCATTGCTGTTTCTTTTCACGCGGTTGGAAGACGTTTCCGATTTTAAAGCTGGCCACCGTCAGGGTGGTGCCACAACGCGTCGCGCAGCAACTGGGCTGGACCGGGAGGGATGCGGGCTCGTAATGAGCAGCAGAGAAGAAGAGGCAGAGAAGGTCCCCAACTAAGCTAGTCGTCGTTGACGACGTATAAGCCTCGCTGTACTGCCCCGTGTGGTGAAAAGTGGCATTGCTTCGAAGGGTGTTTGTTTTTTCGGATACGGCGTCTTGACACAGTCTTGCGGATTTTCACCTACTGTGGGAACGTAGCCCCCCCCCACGCGAAACGGGACATGTATAGTTGAAAAACGGGCGACCGACTGACCGACGTCGCTGCAGTAGAGAGACGATCTCCCCCTCTCGGCCGGGGTGGTGTAGCCCACTTGGTTGTTGACGATGAGGTGGATGCTGCCGCCCACTCTGTAGTGCGGGAGGTCAGAGAGGGTCAAGGTTTCGGGGACGACGCCCTGGCCCGGGAAGGAGCCGTCGCCGTGGACCTGCAAATTGAAATTTGACCGAGGATTATTTCAATCATGATGATGCTTCTTTTTTCTGGGGGTTGTTCAAAACTACGATTCCACGCCACGTATGCACTCAGCCCCCCCACGCTATTTGAAAGTGGCGAGCGCCAACCTGCAGACAGACGACCCGGTCCCCCGGCCGGGCCCGCTCGTCGGGCGAGTAGTCGCCCTCCTTCCGCAGCTGCTGCAGGGCCCGCGTCTTGCCCTGAGCTACGGGGTTGATGGCCTCCAGGTGGGAGGGGTTGGGCAGCATGGTGACGTGAAGCCGGGGCCCCGCCCCCACGTCCAAGTCCACCGACGACGTCAGGTGGGACAGGACGTCGCCGATGGCGGGCGACGTGTCGGGGAACTCGCTCAGGCCGCGCATCTTGCGGAACATCAGCTGGACAACGACACGGGCGGAGACGGAAGCCATTAAATACGCCGACGGGGGCCAGACGGCGGGGGCGGTGCCAGAGACGGTAAGAAAGAGAGAGAGAGAGAGAGAGAGAGACACTGCAGCTCCATGGCTGCTTTCAAGCCATCTCACGACACTTGCTGCATCTCGCCAGCAGAGGGCGCAAGAGGGAAGACCGAAGCTCACTTTTCCCGCCGCCGCCGCCGCCGCCGCGTTTGTCTGCTTACCTCTGGCGGGAACTGCAGCAGGCCCGTCAGGAGGTTGAGCCGCCCCCGGTGCGGCATGCCGATGACCACGTCGGTGACGCCGGCCCGGGCCGAGCGTCGGAAGAGCTCGTGGAAGAAGCCCATCATGCTCTCGGCTCCTTCCCCGCCGTAACGTTTCACTGTGGAGAATTTGGTGGCCAGGAAGCGGTCGAATTCCTGCAGGGAGAGCAGCGATGGGCGGGCGCTCGGCCGCTGTGGACGTCGCTCGCGCCCACCTGCGACTCCAGCATGAGCTTGGCCAGGCTCCTCCTCTCGTCCGAGGAGAAGGCGGAGCTCTTGAGCTCCTCAAAGCGGTCGGCCATCCATTCCCTCTCCTCGGCGCCGCGCAGCTGACTGGTCTCCACCGACAGGTGGCCGCAGTAGGCCTCCTCCAGGTAGGCCCGGACCTCGTCCGCCGAGGCCTCCGCCTTGCCCAAGTGGCGCAGCCCTGCGCCGAGGTGGAGGTTGCGACCCCGCCGCCGTGCGTGGGGGCAAAAAGCCAGGTTTGAGCAAAGGCAGCAAGAAAAGTTGCATCAAGTACGAGAGTGGTCCACCTGAGGTGTTGAAGGGTCCGGCGAGGGTGCCCGTGAGCGCGCTGATCTCGGGAACGCTGTCCACGACGGGCGTGTGGGGCAGCAGCGGGTTAATTTTGGCCAGCTTGTGTCCATGTGCTCGGTAGGCCTCCACCAGGCGGGCCAGGCCGTGATCTGAAAGGCAAGCGGCTCGAGGGTCAGGCGGGCCGTTTCCTTCGTCTGCCGTTCACAACGAGCCCGCTCCACGTTGGGACTTTGATTTCGGCAATCCGCATTGACTATTTCTGACAAAGCTAAGCTAGCCTAATAAAAAAAAAAAGAAATGCCCCACACGGGCTAACAATACTGGCACCATCAGCAGCCAGCGGGCGGCCTTGGCCACCTTCAAAATAAAAGCCATTCTGACTCGTGCGTGCACGTCAGTGGTTTGGATTTAAAATCACGTTAGGAAAATAAAAGGTCAGAGGTCAGGCAACCATGAGTTCGCCCAGGGAGAATGAAAACGTTCTCAGTGTCGCGCCAAGAAACGTTCTGAACACGAGACTGCGCAACAATGACACCTGATTTGTCTTTTTTAATCATTAAAAAAAAAAAAAAAAAAAATTCGCGATCCCAAAACCAGTCCAGGTCTAGGGGCCAGCGGGTATCCAACCACAGCACTTTCATGAGGATGTGGTTTTGTGGAACAAAACATCCTATCTTAATGAAAGCACTTTGGTTGGAAGCCGAGTGTGGGCTCCACCTGGTCTGGTTGCGCGAAAACCAAAAACAAAGAAAAAAGTCATTTTTATTTCTTTATTTTGATCAAGCGTCATGGTGAAAATGGCAGATTTCAATGGCCATTTGTTTTGAAAATGTAACGTCAGTTCCGAACGAAAGTCACATGGGAGAGACGGAAATCTCAGACTGCGCACTTTTTCAAATGTTGTTGTGAACGACAAAATATGCTCTCAATTATTTCCTGTTTTACTTTGAAGGACCCGCTCCAACTTCCGGTGTTGTCACTATAAATGCTGTGTGTGTTATGGTACTTTCTCTCCCTTACGAATTCAATTAAAAGCAAGAGAACTGACAAGCAGATTTTTCCTCCGTTTATCCAACCGCCTTGAGGGGTGTCACGCGGGTATACTGCGTATGAAGCCGCTGACAACAAATGTTTTGGGACATTTACAACGATAACCTGACTAGTTATGCTTTGCTGCAGACTCGCCGACAACCATTTTGTCAGCGCGCCCCCCGCAGGCAAAAAAAGCGTACTGCCGGAATTGCAACGGTGACGTCGCGAAGGGGGGAGGGGCCTGCTGACACGATCCGCGGCCGGAGAGCGTGGCGGCGTTCTCCCGAGCCACCACTACGAGCAGCCTCCCGAAACGGCCCGTGTCGGACGCTGACTTTGAGCGAACTCGGCGAGGCGGCCAAAGGCGCGCCGAGAGCGGGCCCCGGAGCCACGTCCGGGCTCGAGAGAACGAAAAGCTAGCCCGTTAAGTAGTCCGCGTCGGACGCGGCTGACCTTGATTGAGTGCGGTGATGCGCTCGCTCAGCGATTCGTCCCCGCGAGGGCTCCGTTTGGGACGGTAGCCGAAGACGCCTCTCTCGGTGTGGTAACGGCAGCCGGCCGCCCGGCCGAACACGTCGAGCGGCAGCCGCTTGGTGGAACTTTTCAGGAGGAAAAGAGCGGCTGACATGGCACACACGGTAGAGGAAGCCGGAACAACAGCGGAGGGAGTTATCGCCTACATCGAAGGCGGTTGGCTAGCGAGTCCAACTGCAACCTTATTGGCCAGCAGCGAAGTTGAGTTCTGGTCTCGCCGGCAAACTACGGTTTCTCGGAGATGTTCGTCAGACGTCTCTACTAAGTTACGCGGTGAGCGGGATCGAATGTGTCCCGACACGCCGAAGAACTCGAAAGGCGCGGCGGCGGCGGCGACGTCGCCGAGAGGAAACAAATCACAACAGGTGGCGGAGGAGGTATGATGCGTTCACGTACTCCCTCGGAGGTCGTTCATTCGCAATTTACGTCGGGAGAGCGCAGTGAGCGTTCGCGGCTTTTTGGACTCCGTGGGCGAAGTTCGAGGACAAACATGCCAAGCTACCGTGGAGGCGTTCCGCGTTGGTCGAGATTTGTTCAAGGGCTTCCCTCTTGACTCGTCATTTCCAATTTGATGTTGGAAATTGCCGCGCCCCCAACCCATGTTATATTTAGCCTCCGTGGGTCGAAATCGGACACGTAACAATCAGAAGCGATGTTTTCGGTTCCGTTCATTCTTTCAAGCGGCCCCTCGTCATTTCGAGTTGTATTCTGGAAACGACTTGTTGCCCATCATTACATTTCCGACGTTTACAAATAATCACAGTTGGCATTGAGAGGTGGCAGACTGCCGCGTTCAAATACACCCCGTTAATTCAAATTTTGAATTTAGAACCTACTGGGCTGAGAACTATAGGCACGTAGCGAATGTTGCGTTCCTGACAAGAGGTCAGTAAGTTCACACATGTTCCGAGAGTCGTCAAAAGTTCGCCTGCATCTTTTTTGTTGTCACAAAGCGATTTTGAACATTGAAAACATTTGACACACACACACACACACACTGACTTCCGGGTTGAGTGAACGCTGGCGCGTTTGTCTGCCGCTGCTCAACCTGTATTGTTTTGTGTTTTTTGTTATTGAAAGTGTCCTTGGGTGTCTTGAAAGACGCTTATAAATAAAATGTATTATTACTTGCAAACCTTTGCCACTCAGTGACATATGGCTTTAAATTTTTTTTTTAATGTATATGCAATTTAATTAAAGGTGTGTAGATGTGCACTCTGGATCTGGTCTGCAGACAAACAAAATTCGAAACTGGTGAATGCTGCTTCCTAAAGTTGATCCATCGCACCTCGAGATATTGTCTTGGCTTCTATTTTGCCCCCCCCCCTCCCCAAACAAAACAGGGATTAACTGCCAAAGAGGAAACAAGGTGCACCCCAAACATGGCTCTAGTAAATTTGGCAGCCTTGAGTTATTTACACCAACAAGACAAAACTGACAAAGCAAATTAGAATTAGGGGGTCGTTTTCTAACGTTTGTACGCCACTGAACAAACAGCACACACGAAGACGGCGTCCATATTCGGGGAAATGGTTTAATTTGGAGACAGAGGCAAAGAAACACACCACATATGAACAAACAGCGACCAAAAGAACAGAGTTTTGTTTTTTTGTCTACACACTCTGCTATGGGAGGGGCGGGGGGGGATTTAGGGGTAGGGGGAAAAAAAGCACACGCACACACACAAAATAATCTACACAAATGGGGGGGTTTCCCCCCCCAAAAATGTTTTCTTTTAAAGCAAGGCTCAAACTAAACGCTTCACTCTTAAACTAAGACAATTATCCGCACGTCAAAAATCCAGATGACAGCACAAATACTAACATGAAACTTACCACCATTTAGAGGATCGCACCCCCCCCCCAGAGATGGATTAACTAATTGAGGAGAGTAAAGACAAAACCAGGCAAGTTTTTTTTCTTCCTTTTTTTAGTTTTAAAGACATAAAACGGTGATCGTAATAATAAGAAGAATAAGAATAGCCTGACAGCAACAAGCAAAAAAAAAAAAAAACCTGGTCAAGGAGGCCAGACAATTTAAATTTCTTTCCTTTTAATTTCCAATATCAAAAGCGTCACTGGTACAAAAGACATTATGAACAACCAGTCGTAAAAATTGGAAAAAGCCTGCATAGGCCTCAGATTTTTCTTTTGTTTTTTCCTTCCTAACCCTCCTTCGCACGCCACCCTCGTTCACAGCGAGACGCGCCCCCCTTTGGCTTTTCACCGAGACCCCCAACAAAGGAACACTTCTATTCATCAGCCGAGGAAACAACATCGACGTGCGTGCGTCCAAAGCCGCCGCCGCCGCGCTGTGCCAAAAGCGAGCGCTGCGGAATTTCAAAGCGAGGGGGGGGACGGGGGGCAGGGGGGTGATTGTTGGCAGCTGCCATTTGGTGGTGATGGAAGCCCCTGAAGTGAGACTTGGCTGTAACACGGGTACGTTTGTGCTTTCTCCTCGAAACCGCGCGCCCCAAAAGACGACACGACGCGACGCTGACGAACAAAAAGCGGTTTTCCCGGAAACGTCCAATCGAGTCCGGGCGGGGTCGCAAAGTGTTTTCAGTGCATGAGCTCACGCCCGCCAATGGATCAGCGTTGGAGCCGTGTGAATGGAGCTCTCTCTCTTCCTCTATATATATATTTCTATATATGGGGGTGATTATTTTATTGACAAATGCTTCACGACACAATACAGTTACTAACGACACCCAAAATATTCGTGGGGGGGGGGGGGGTGTTGGCGTTTAAGCAAGTGACACATAAAAGGCCAAGTGCAGCAATCTAACCAAGGCCCGATAAGGATGTGTAGGCAGTTTTCTAGACGTGTATGGCACTTGAATTATTGTATTGCATTATATATCGAGAGTTAGAAAAAACACCGTAAAAAGCATTCAAAAGAAAAAATTGGGATACACACACGCACGCACGCACGCACACACAACTTTTGCCCCAGAAAAGCTCCCGTCTTTGTGCTTAGTGCTCCTTTGCAAGACAACACGCATTTTGTGCACTTTTTTTGGGGGGTCTTGTTCGTTTTGTGGTGGTAGGAGGGGGTTGCGGACAAGGTGACAAAAACAAACCCAATAAAGCTGTACACGTGTCATAAATTTTGTTTCTCACACATCAAAGAAATACCCTGAGTTGGCAACTCATTAGCGCAAAAAATCTTGGGGGGGCAGGGGGGAGGGGTTGGGGGGTGGCTCTAGAAGTGGTTGTTTTGGTGTGGTACAATAAAACAGAAGATCACCCTTAGGGCAAGTGTAAACTTTGTGCAGAAACAGTGGAATGTATTTGTAAACCAACACAGGCGTGGGGGGTTTGAGTGAGTGGTCTCGTCTTCAGGGGCTCCCGCATCGATGAGCGCACAAACGGCGCCATGCCTGTGCGCATGTCAAAAACCACAACAAAACAAAACAAAAACCGGAGCTTGTTTGCGGAGCATCCAAACTTTTGACACATGGGCACTTTTGAAAAAGAAACGCAAAAAAAGACATTGGCCATCATCTGCATGATTCGCAAACATTGGAAATCACACAAGGCATCCAACAACAGTGAAAGCATCCATAGTAATGAAAAAAAAAACCACAACAGTATTTATCTGTACATAATCATTCACAGAAATGGACAACACGTACCAAAGACATCCTGAAACAAATTCCGAATGGATGCAGAGGAATTTTCTAATTCAAGCGTGGTTTCAATTGAGTAGAAGTGACTGTCAAACGGGTTTTTTTTTTAAACCACAGCGCCCCCCCCCCTTTCCCAACACAGATGACATAACAACATAAATCTACACACCCCCCCAAAAACAAAAAAAACCCCAAACCCAATGTTTTTGCCTGGGTTCTGTTAGTTAGACCTCTATAGATTCAATGGTACAAAATATAGGTCATCTAAGTGTGCATTTCAACCACAGATTGTCTATTTGTGAATCAGTTCTAAAAAAGTTGACTCGTGTAAGGTCGTCATTTCTCCAAACTGAGCAAATGTACCTTTTATTGTGCCATTGGTAGTATCAAAGAATGTCAAAATGAAAACAAACTCGAATTTTCAATCACCTTGACGGAGAGAGGGGGGGGAAGAAAAAAAAAAGGCTTCACACTGCCCGCCAAATGTAGCGCTCGTTCAAGATTTTTGTGGGTTTTTTTTTTTTAAACTGATCAGGGAAAGTTTAAAAAAGAAATAGTGGTTTCCAAGCCTTTAACTTCCTTCAACATATTGCTAATGGCACCAATAAGCACAGCTGGCGTGCCAATCCCTGTATTTAACCCTACCGAGAGGTATTTAACACAACAACAAAAAAAAATCTCAACTAAGAAATCCCACAGGTTTTTAAAACATTCAGGGAAAAAAAAATAATAATAAATGAACGTAGGTTCGTTTTCACATTACTTTCGCTTGACCTCTCTCCCATCTCGTCACATTTCAATACAAAAACAAAAGACAAACGATGAACACGCACGCATGCAGAAAGGAGTCAGGTTGAGCTAAGTGGGCGGGGCCAGGTATTGGTCAGGCCATCTTAAGAGAGACACGTCACAAACAATGGTGGTGGTGAGGATGAGGAGGAGGAGGAGGAGGCCAGCGGGGGAGCGCGCCTTGCCTTTCAACATCGTGAAGACATGCTAGGCTAATGATGAGCAAACAGGCATGGAGATTTGTTCTAAAAAATCAAACAAAGGGATAAAAACACAAGAGACAGACAGAGAGAGAGCGAGAGAGAGAGAGAGAGAGAGAGCACAAAGTTAGGGCCACGGCACGGGAATCGTTTGAGCCACGAGGCAACCTAAACAACAATCAACACACAGCCGGGTTCCCCCAAAAACAAGATGGCCGCCCACATGCAAACTCTGGAAGCTGAGCGGGCTATCGTCAAGCGGGCGATCGTCAAGCGGGCGATCGTCGAGCGGGCGATCGTCGAGCGGGCAATCGTCGAGCGGGCGATCGTCTGCTGGCGATCGCTGCTGGCGATCGCCGAGCGGGCAATCGCCGAGCGGCGATCGTTGCTGGCGATCGTCTGCTGGCGATCGTTGCTGGCGACTGTCGAGCTGGCGACTGTCGAGCTGGCGATCGCCGAGCTGGCGATCGCCGAGTGGGCGATCGTCGCTGGCGACTGTTGAGCTGTCGAGCGGCGACCGTCGATGGCGATCGTCGAGTGAAGCGATCGTCAGCGGCGACTGTCGAGCCGGATCGATCGTCAAGCGGGCGATCGTCGAGCGGGCGACTGTCGAGCGGGCGACTGTCGAGCGGGCGATCGTCGAGCGGGCGATCGTCAAGCGGGCGACTGTCGAGCGGGCGACTGTCGAGCGGCGATCGTCAAGCGAGCGATCGTCAAGCGAGCAACTATCAGCGGGCGACTGTCGAGCGAAGCGACTGTCGAGCGGGCGATCGTCGAGTGGGCGATCGTCGAGCGGGCGATCGTCGAGTGGGCGATCGTCGAGCGGGCGATCGTCAAGCGGGCGATCGTCAAGCGGGCGACTGTCGAGCGGGCGATCGTCGAGCGGGCGATCGTCGAGTGGGCGATCGTCGAGCGGGCGACTGTCGAGCGGGCGATCGTCAAGCGGGCGACTGTCGAGCGGGCGACTGTCGAGCGGGCGATCGTCAAGCGGGCAACTGTCGAGCGGGCGACTGTCGAGCGGGCGACTGTCGAGCGGGCGATCGTCGAGCGGGCGATCGTCGAGCGGCGATCGCGAGTGGGCGTCGTCGAGCGGCGATCGTCAAGCGAGCGATCGCAAGCGGCGACTGTCGCGACCGTCGAGCGGGCGACCGTCGAGTGGGCGATCGTCGAGCGGGCGACTGTCGAGCGGACGATCGTCAAGCGGGCGATCGTCAAGCGGGCGACTGTCGAGCGGGCGACTGTCGAGCGGGCGACTGTCGAGCGGGCGATCGTCGAGCGGGCGATCGTCAAGTGGGCGATCGTCGAGTGGGCGACTGTCGAGCGGGCGATCGTCGAGCGGGCGATCGTCGAGCGGGCGCGCAAGTCCTTGACACTTTGGACTATGTGCATTGGAGCCGCAACAATCAATAACTAGTCAACTATTTGGATACAGTGGGCAGCCGTGGTTTCACTTCACTCTGTTCCGAAGGTGGCGATCCCTTCAGCCTTTTCAACACCGCACATTGTGGGTCGGATCCGGAAGACGACGCATTTCGCAACCCGCTCGGGGGCCAAAGCGCCGCCTGAGGCATGCAGGACGTTCACGAGCCCTTTCTGGACTCGCTCATCCCCCAATCATCAATTTATGGAAACGCGAATAGTCCGGCTGATCTAGTCCAACAAGGGGCGAGTTGTGATTCGCCGTAGCGTGGCTCACTAGCGACTGACATTGAGTTGAACCCGGGAGCAGTCTCGGAAGCCAAAGTCCGACTGGTCGGCCTCGGCATTGATCGGTGGCCAAAGAAGTGGCTCGCGCTTTCATGAAGGTCGGCGGGTGAATTTTGCTTCCTGCCCATTTAGTTGGTGCAGTTGAAACAACAACGCCACCTAAACCAACGTCATGCTCATCTGCGGGGGGGGGGAGTCCGGTTCATCGATGGAACGGTCCTGAGCACAATCTTTTCTCTCTCGCTGCAGTGCGGACGCAACAGAGACCGGAAGAGTCACCGAAAGGCATGTGGTGGTTTCACATGGGGGCGGAGCCACAATTTCACATTTTTCGGGGGAACCCTGACAGAGGGCGGCGACAAACAGCGGAAGGTAAACAACACACGACGACGATGACTTCCACAAAACAAAACAACACACAATATACACGGACTGGACTGGACTGGAGGAAGTGTCAAAACGGAACTCCCAACATGCAATGTACTTGGCACCGAAAAGATCCATCTGGAGTCAGGCCCGGATGGATGGAATTGACTGCAGGAGGGTGTTAATAATAATAATAATAACAATAATTATAATAAAGACAGAGCGAGAGGGAGAAAGGCATGGAAACAAAGAGGGCAACGTTCACAACGAGTGATGAGACGGCGGACTCGTGTAGGGAAAGAAGCACGCTGAGAAACCCACGCGGTCCTTAGTCAACCTGTCTGAAGCGTCAGCTGAAGGCAATTTCAAAAAAAAAAAAGGCATGGAAAGAAGAACAAAAAAAAACGCTCTACTCTTGCTCCCTCCGGTGACAACACCGACTCAAGCGATAGTCATAAATAATCATACATTAAAATATTCAAACAGCAGGAATGAAATACAGTAGACGTGAAAAGATGATTGCAAACTTGTCGTCGTCGTTTTTTGTTTTTTCGAAGGGAAAGCCACGGGGCTCCTTTCTCCGCCCCCTGCCCCCCCACCGAGTCTGTGCTGTGGTGACTGGCCGGAGGGCGAACTTACCCTAGCATCGCTAGCGTTAGAGCTGGGGAGGGATGGTGGGGGGGGGCGGGGGTGGGGGGCGAGGATCAGTAGGGCTTGCTGTCGTTCTTGGAACGCTTCAGCTGAACCTTCAGCCGTTTCATTCCGATCTGGAAGCCGTTCATGGCCTGGATGGCAGCTTGCGCCGAGACGGGATTGTCGTAGCTGACGAACCCTGAGGACGCACAGCGGGGGGGGGCGGAGTGAGAATATTCAGTGGCGGCCGTCGGCTAACGCGGGCAACCAACCGCGGGCAACCAACCGCGCTCCACTTCGGGCTTTTAGCGGTCCTCCGACTGACAAACACTCGTTGTTACCGACCAAAGAATTAGAACGGAAGGGGAAGTAAGAGTGACAATTCAATGATGATGACAAATTTTGGATTTTAAAAAATTACATAAAAA
This sequence comes from Hippocampus mohnikei, assembly GCA_026261675.1. Classification (NCBI taxonomy): domain Eukaryota; kingdom Metazoa; phylum Chordata; class Actinopteri; order Syngnathiformes; family Syngnathidae; genus Hippocampus; species Hippocampus mohnikei. The sequence continues at coordinate 470,277 of JAKGUB010000330.1, forward strand.
CTGGGGAAAAAAACTCAGTTCCCCATATTGGCAAAAAAAAAAAAAAGTATTGAATCGTTGGGGGAATATCTGACAAAAATACAAGGGAGAAAGAAAACACAGCGGATTCCAAATTTACCCCCCCCCCCCAAAAGACGATTGGGGATCAGAAATCTGGCACGACAGCTGTTAAAAGTATTTCAACTGACTACAGTGAAACTCCTCTACAACGAAACCTACATGGGCGAAAATACCCCCTAGTGTGAAAAAAATCTTCATGCATTAACGCCATTCCCACTTTCCTGCCCCCCATACAACGGAAAAAAAAAACCTGTTGCGGTGTAGGAAATCTTTTTCTCTGCTCTTGACTCGCGACGAGATTCGCTACAACAAAGTCTAATCCAACAGCGACCTCTACTGCTTCCTTCGGAAACGGCCGCACTGGTTTACATATGCGCAGTAGTCCAGGAAGTATTTGTTATTGTTCGTTTCAGACGCAGCAAGAAGGTTGCATTGCTAAAATGGCTACAAAACGCACCTTTGGATGTCAAGCAGCTAAGACAAGACAAGTGATCAAAATGAAAGATGGAGGAAGCAAAATAAAAGACATTGTCCAAGAAATTGATGTAAGTGAAAGTGAATGCTGATTGTAAATTTCGCAATTTCTTTCCCTTTTTTTCCCCCTTTCTACGCTGACAATATGAAGTGTCAAATAAGTGTATGCTCATACTTAGGCACTATTGGAATAAAAATAAAGAGTACACATACGTTTGTGTATGCGTGTGTGTTTACATCTGAGATCAAATTTGCTACAGTGAAAAACCCCCTGTTGTGAAAAATGTCTTGCTGCAAACATGATTTCATTGAAGAGGAGTTTCACTGTAATCGGGGGTTGGTGGGGGTATGGGGGTGTGCACAGGGGGAGTAGCCTGACAAAAATACGTCCTGAGGTCGGTCATTCAATTTCAGGCGACACAGCTGACATCGATCGTATTTCAAAAACGTCACCGCACGCCAGGCACTCATTTCTACGGAGCGAGTCCAGGCCATGGTCAAGAAATTCTGTCGGCGGAGAACTCACCAAAGCACTTGCTCAGATTGGTCTGTTTGTCGATGAACACTTTGGCCGACACCACGTTCCCAAAGGGCATGAACATCTGCAGGAGGTCCTGGTCCCCAAACTCCTGCGGCAGGTGGTAGATGAACAGGTTGGCGCCCTCCGGCCCTGCTCGCGTCAAACAAAAGGCCCAGGATCTCACGTTACAGAGTCCGCCGGCGAAAAGAAGCGTGACCCACGGAAGGCGGGGGGGTCGGGGGGTGGCGCGCGCTCACCTTCCTTCTGGTGCCCGGGGATGCTCTGCTGCAGGAGCGGCTGGGGGTAGAGGGAGGGCAGGGCCGAGGCCGTGTACTGCTGCATGCCCGAGTAGGCCTGGGTCAGCGCGTCCATGGAACTGGCCGCCGAGCCATTGGCCATGGACGAGCCCAGGCCTCCGTTCAGAGCCCCCATCCCTGTTCCAAAGACGAGGCGCCGCATTGTTTGTGTAGAAGTCCTTTTTTTTACTTTTGCAATTAATACATTTCGATCTTTATTTTCGATCAATCCCCTGCAAATCGTGGGGGGGGGTCAAGTGTACAGGAAACAAACACGTCGTTTCATTTTCAGACTTTTTTTTTAAACTTCCCGCAAAAAATGTTGGATTTTTTTTCCACACTAGGGGGTATTTTTGCCCATGTAGGTTTCGTTGTAGAGGAGTTTCACTGTGGTCAGTTGAAATACTTTTAACAGCTGTCGTGACAGATTTCTGATCCCAAATGTCCTTACCGGCGACGCCGCTGGCGAGAGCGTTGAGGTTGTTGAGGCCAACGGAAGCCCCGGTGAGACCCTGCAGGGTGCCCAGAGACGCCAGCGTGTTCATGGCGGCACTGGCGCTGGAACCCGCCGTTGAGCCGGCTGGTGAGGGGGGGGCACACCACATACACAGTCAAACGCGGGAGGCCGCCAAATCCCACGCACACATACTGTCGAATGTGCGGCGGGAAGCTCAGAGGCCTCCACATCCGCCGCCGCGCGGCTGTTGACGCAGCTCGAGGGAGCGCTTGCGCAATTCGAATATTTGTTCGCATCTTCGTTCAATGTTGTCAACGAATATCCGGATTCATTTTGGGCAAATTTTCCAGAGAAATTTTCATCAAAATGTGAAAATCCGAGGACTTTCATATTGGGACGCGACACGTTAACGCGCCGTGGCAAAATCACCTGGGCTGGCCAGAGCTCCGAGCGCGCTGGTGGCGGCCGACAGGCCGCTGGAAGAGGTGGGGCTGCCGGAACTCTGCGCCGCCGCAGCCGCCGCCGCTAACGTGGCCAAATTCTGCAGCTGAAGCGGATTCACCCCTACGGAGAACAGTTCCGCCATTGGTCGGGTGTGCTTCGCGAGGCGGTAAAAAGCGACCCCGCGCGCGCGCGCCGGGCCCATTTTCGCACACGGCGTACGTTTGCGGCAGGCGGGCGCGGGTCAACTCACCTAGCCTCTGGATGCTGTTGAAAGTGCTCTGGTTGCTCGTGGAAGCGGCCTGCTGCAGCAACTGAGGAAGGGGTGAGATCGGAGACGCTCGGTTAGTTGCCGACAAATTTCACGCCGAGACGTTTGACCGCTCGGCAAGTGGACGGCGGGAGAGCGGCCGGACGTTCGTAGCAGAAAAATGCAGCCACTTTGATCCCTCTTGGGACACACACACACACACATTAAAAATGGCATCTTGGCTGCTCACTGTGGGCCGAGCAACGGATGACAGTTTTGCTTGCGCCTCTGCTCAAGAAATTGCTGCTCGTTTTGCAAAGCGGAAGTCTCCCGGAGGCACCAAGCCTTTCAGATTCTCTGCATTCTATCATCCCGCCATTAGATGGCGGCAAATTCTGCACAACCCACTTTTGAAGGAGCATATTCGGGGTGATCATTGACAGTTAACATCAATGCCAATTGGCACAATTGAAGGTGGCATCAAGTGAGTGGACTTCAATGCTACGGTTTGGTTGGAATGCGCCGTTTCTCCACCAGCCCATATGTGACGACGGCATGTTGGAGACGTCATTTTATTTGACCGTCTTTTCACGACCATAAGGCGCCGTTAAAAGTCTGAAATTTTCTCCAAAATGGACAGGACGCCTTAGAATGCGGAGCGCATTGTGTATGAGCCGAGTTCCAAAGCCTGACTGAGAGCCGACACGCTGTTTTTAGAGAGAAAAGGCGGGACGCGAGTGACGACAGGCATGCGGGAAAGCAGTCCGCCAATGAGTGAAGGGTGGCCGCGGATCATTTCTGTGGAGCCACATGACAACGAGAGGGAACCCGGCGTTTTGGACGGACTACCGACCGGTACTTGCACAATTGTTCCATTCGGATACAGAAGATGAGGACTTTGATGGATTTCTGGGTGATGATTGATCGAAAAACGCGAGTACATTGTAAGATGGCTAAATAAAGTACAACCGAACTCAGTTTTGCTTCTGTTGCCTTTTTAAAAACGTGTTTTTAGCATGTCTTAGCATGCTATGCTATGCTTCAAGCTAACGTGTTTTTAGCATGTCTTAGCATGCTACACTATGCTTCAAGCTAACGTGTTTTTAGCGTGCGTGCATGCATGCCATATGTTTAAACTGCCGTATGTTTGACCACGCCTGGCGGCGCCCAATAATACGGTGCGCCGAATGGTCGTGAAAATACGGTATTTTATCGTTTCAGCGTTTGGGCTCCCTGTGCAGACTGGAGTTTTTGAAACAACAATACGTCTGCTTTAGCTCCGCTGCCGTCGCGTGAAAGAACGAGTCGGAACGGAGTAGAAGCAAGCCACTTACAGCCAGGTACTGAGGCGTGAGGCCGCCCAAACCGGCCAGGTTCCCCCAGGTGGAGGCGCTGTTGAGCTGCTGGATCTGCTGCACCAGTTGCTGCTGCAGACGGCGCTGCTCTTTATCCCGCTGCGTGTCGGCAAATTTCACCACCAGAGGTGACGAGCAACCCTGAAGCGACAGCAACGTAAAAAAAAAAGAAGCAGAAGGGGGGGGTTCGGAAAAACAAACCGGGGAAATCAGGAGGACTTGGCTTCGAGAAATACAAATAAAATCGGGGGCTAGGGGGCGAGGGCGTCGTCGTCGATGCCTGAAGGGTTCTTTTCGTAGCCGCATTCATACAAAAGCTAACACACAGAGGACGGACATGTGCCATGCATAGCTGAGCCAGCTCACATTCCAGCTTGGGCGCAGGACACCACGGCGCTTTGGGCCCCGAAGTCTCGGAGCCCGCGCAGGACAAATGAAGAGTTCAAAACTCAAACCAGGCAAACGGCAGCAGACGTTGACGGACGGGGAGAGTGCGCTACGACAGACGGCGTCGACAGTCAAGACAGGCACACCACGACGGCTCAGACAGATGCGTGAGGACAAAAGGGGCATGCGCTGCGAGGTCTTTGTCAGAGTGGGAGAGCCGGAGAGGGAAAACGGCCTCTGCGCCTCGGCCCGCGGCGGGGCGGGGCCACAATTTTAGTCTTGCCGTTTGCTCAACTCGCGCAGACGACGCTGCAGCCTCCGATGGAGTGGCTGTCAAATTATTGCCGCCCCACTTCCGAGAGTCGCGTGGCTAAGCCAGGCCAAGGAACCGGAGCCTCGGTTCGACCCCCTTTCAAACAGAGATGGAAAAAAAAATCCTGAATTTATATATATATATATATATATATATATATATATATATATATATGCGCGCGCACCCACTTGGCCGATCACGCATGAACTAGTGTACACCAAACGCTCTTCAAATCCTCGACATTCAATGACTCCTCTTCCTTTTGTGCGCACACGTGCACCCTTTGCGGCTTCCGTTCTCGACGAAATGTCGAAATCTCCGAGATATCAGCAGGAGCTCGTCCGCGGCTCTCTGCTGCCCTCTGCTTCAGCGGGAACGTGTACGCAAGCGCGTCTTTTGATTTCAACCGATCGGCGCCGACGCAACGACGTCACACGCGGCAACAGCTAAGCTAAGCTAGCCGAGACGACGCTCCAAGTGGGACGGACATGTTTTTCGCCAATCTGTGCGTTTCCCTTTTTGTCCAAATCTATTTTTGACGACAACCGTCTTATCCACGCTGTCTTTTATTCGTTCCCGTGGGGTTTAGCAAGTGTGTTTAGAAAGAGATTCCTGTTCCTCGTGTTCGTGTCTCAACATGGCTACGCTCGTGAAGAGCAAAACAACAAACTCAAACGCGTCTTCGTTCAATGTCGTCGACTAACATCCGAATTCATTTGAGGCAAATTTTCCTCAATTCTCCGGAGAGATTTTCATCAAAATTTGAAAAACCCGGAATTCCCGGAAAATCCGGAGGACTTTCATCTCTGTTCAAAGGATTGGGTGGGGAGGTCAATACCATTTTTGATCAACCATTCCCATCTCGCTGGGGAAGTCGGCAGTGCTACGTCATGTAATCCAAGAATGTTGTTTGGGGGGGGGGGGGTTGCCACTGTCTGGCCTAGACACTTTCAAGCCTTTCCAACACAAGGGGGCAGCAGAGTATGTGGGGAGTCGATAATGGGGGTAGAAATAGGTGTTGAGGGGGATACAGTACCTCCATAGTCTGAGAGTGATGCATGGTTTTGATTGCATTCTGTGCCATTGCCCTGGTAGCAAATGTGACAAACGCACAGCCTGTAGGAGGAGGGAGGAGGGGGGAGGGGAGGAGGGGGGGAACAATAGGAGAGGGAGGGGACGGAGAGAGGGAGGGACAAGAAGAAACAAAAACAAGACAAAAAAACAAAAACAAAAACAAAGGTTTGGACAACTCGTTATGAACCCCCCAAAAAACAAAACACATTACAGTCACAGAGAATGCAACACAACACAGAACCACCCGCACTGGTTAGCACACAGAGAAAAGAGACCACAACGCCACGGGAACACATGAGCACGGTGAGTTGGCAGATTCAAAAACAGCCGCCCAGAGAGCCTCCGCTGTGTGGTGAAAACACGCATTTGAGAGACACGCGCACACATGTACTGTACGCACACACACACACACATATATATACATACATATATATATATATATATTATATATACATATATATATATATATATCTATCACACACACACACACACGCTACGATTATCACAAAGAGCTGAAAATACCCCCCCCCAAAAAACAACACCCCCACCCCCCCAAAAACCCTCCCAAATGTCGCGACGGCCGCTTTCAAGTTTTCCGCCCGTGCAACGGTGGCGCGTACGATGAAGGCGGAACGAGAGAGGAGCAGCGGCGTTTCCGCCAGCCGAGCACGCCCGAGCCAACCCGGGCGGTTGCCACGGCGACCGGGCCCATTGTAGTACCCGGATGGCGCGGCGCTCTGCAGGCCGTCCTTCAACGTGCCGCGCGGGGCCTCAAGTGTCGCGCCGTTAGAAAAGCCTTTTATCGGAGAGGTGGGGGAGGTGGAGGGGGAGGCGGGCTAGGGAGGGGGGGTGGGCACTTACCTCTGCTCTGCCCGTCAGGTCCGCGCAGGATTCGGCACTCCTCCAGCTGGCCGAAGGACGAGAACATCATCCTGACCTCGTTCTCGCCGTATTTCTTTGAAACCATTCCGATGAAGAGTTTTCGGTCTTCTACCGCTGCGGGGACACACAAAAACGAAATGTGTGGGGGAGGGGAGGGCAGAACTCAAGCTCCTCACTTGAACAATTAGGATGCAACAAAAGAAACGTTCTGCTCGCTCCTGCTGGTTCGCAGAGCCGCCGTGTCGCGCTGACGCCTTCTCGGCTCTCTGTGCCAGAACAAATCTGCCCAACTTACACGCTTTTGTTTTCCTCCTTGCCTGCTCCTCCAGATGATGATGATGATGATGATGATGATGATGATGATGATGATGTGTCATCCATTCTAGTGCCCCCCCCCGCCCCTCACCTACACTCCCTTGCTGCCTTTTTAAAGCCTTCAATCCTCCTAGCGCTCGCCGCTACATAGAAAATGATCCGGCACTCCAACCTTCACTTTATGCCACCTTTGAATAATCGAATTTTGGTTTTTTTTTTAATGTAAAAAAAAAATACTCACCGCTCGTTTTCTCACTGTCAGCTGGTTTCATCTGAATAGGATGATGCATCTAGGGAGTGGAAAAGAAGGGGTGGGGGGAGTTATTGAGCGCCAGCGGCCCACAATCGTCCGCGGGCGCGTCGGCACTCTGGCGGGTGGCGGCTGGCATCTCTCGGCTCGCACTTCCTCCGAGCGCGTCTGCGCCAAAACGCTCGCTTCCCTCCCTCGCCGCCACTTTTTGGCGAGCGTTTCGGTTCACGGCACTAGCGTCGCCTTCTCTTGCGCGGTAATCGCATTTTGCCGCGCGGCGAGCAGCCGCTCGCCTCTCGGGCGGCCTGAGAGGCGGGGCCACGTTCCGCCCGCGGGAGCATCTTGCAAATAGGCCGGGCTGCGTCGAGCCCGAGCCGCACAAAAAACAAGCCGAGAGCATTTCGCTCTTCATAAGGCGAGTGGGCGGCGTGGTGTCTGCAGAGCAAGCACTCGAAGATCTGACGTTTCGTTATCGCCGCTCGAATGGAGCCTCTTTCTTTCTTTTTTGTGTGTGTGTGTGTGCGTGTCCTCGCATGACTTTGTCCCAATCGAACTCTTCTTTTTTTTGGTGCACATTTTGACAGCCATATGGCATCAAAGAATAAACAACACGGACGAGAGGCGCTAGCAGCTTGTTTGCGCAGAATTAAAAAAAAAACAAATCAAAAACGGTTGGGGGGAGGGAGGGGGCTTTTTTTTTTTTTTTAGAAGCAGACAGATGGCCCACTCGATATGGCGACTGGTGAGCATCACTGACCAAGGAGTGAGAGAAATCTGGAATGAGCTTACAAGCCCCCCCCCACCCCCCCCGTCACTGTCATCCAAAGTCGGTCGCCTCCAGCCGGTGCCGCGACGCTACACTAACTGAACCCAAGCTCGATGAGGCGCCTGTGATCGTTTTGGACTCCTCTAGGTGGCACTCTTGGTTTAAAGACGCATCGCTCTATTGAAACGGGGGGGGGGCACCATCTTAGAGGAGTCAAAAGACATCGCAAGTGCTTTATGAAGCTTCGTTTTTCCCAATCACCGCTCTTTAGTGCTTGAATCGAGTGCGGAAGTAGTCGTTCAGAAGAGTGAATTTTCGTGGGGAGATTTGCAGAGCTTGACGCGCGTCTGGTTGACGGTGGACAGATTTAAGACCGCCCCCCCCCAACAAATGAAAAAAGATTCACCTGGGCTAGCATGAATAATGTATTGCACTTAAAGGTGAACGGGTGCTTGGCTGGGTTCTGAACAAATACCGTATTTTCACGAGCATTGGGCGCACCGTGTTGTTGGGCACGCCCACCCTTCACTCATTGGCAGACTTCCGCATGCCTGACGTCACTTACGCCCGCCTTTTCTCTATATAAACGGCGCGTCGGCCAGAAGCGCGCTCAGTCAGGCTTTGGAACTGGGCTCATACGCTAGACTTTTCATGGCGCCTTATGCTCGTGAAAATACGGTAAATCGCTTTTGCTCAAGCCAAATTTCAGCCCACGGCAGAGCATTTTAGCGTTTAGCCAAGCGTCTTCTTTCCGTGCCCATCGTGTGTGCGGCGCACTCACCCCACTTAAGGTCTTGATGTTGTGCAGGGCGTTCTGGGCCTCCAGTGCAGCTTTTCTTGTATAAAAAGTTACAAAACAGCATCCTGTGACAGAAAGAGGGACCAACAATTTCAAAAGGGAAGCCGAAGCGGCCGGCAGGACGCGAACCAAGCGCGGTTGGGTTGGAAAATAACGGGAAGTTGCAAAGCGGGAACGTACAAAATGGGAAGGGCGGCGGAAAAGATGTTTGAGCAATCGTCACCCGGATGAAGGCGAACACACAAAGTGCGACGTAGGCCGCGCCCAACGGTGAAATTCAGCGTTTTCCTGCCTCGCAGTCGTCTACTTTTCAAATTCAGATGTTGGGATGAGCGCGAAAGGGAGCCCAAAAGATTTGATTGAGTCGTTTTCAATTCAGCAGCCGGGCTACGAGCCGCGGCTTTTGTCGCACGCTTTCAACTCTGCGGCATATATCACGATTGTTCTCGCGGCCGCCTGTGTGCCGTCTTTCTACGTGATTATGTCATCTTACACAATATGGGCGCCCGCGGCTTATGTCTTGTACAAACTGTTTTTCCCTTTAAAAGGTGTAGTGGGCGGGGCTTATAATCAGGTGCGCTCTATAGGCTGGAAATGACGGTCATCGTTTCTTGAAATCTGCCTTAAGAAAATTTTAAAAACTCAAATGGAGTGAGCGCACGTGCTTGGATGCATTTCTTATTGCCGCTTGCCAGTTTCATTCCTGTGGAAAGTTTCCAATGTGGAACGTGTTCAAAATGGCAGAAACCTTTGGGAGAGGTTTTCGTGGTGCCACTACGAGCGGGGGTCCTGCAGGGTGCTACGGTCCGCCCAACTTGAAAGCGTTTAAGCGCTCAGACGGCAAGAGGGGGAGAAAAAAATGGGAGAGAGGAAGAAAGAGGTGGTGGAGGGGGCGGAAGGAAAGAAGGGGGATGGAGGGGCTCTCATCCTTCCGTCCCAGCAGACCGCCGGTGGCGTTCCAGCCTGTCAGTTTCAGCGGGATAGGGAAGTGGAGCACTGCAGCGTCTCTGACCTACATAGTGCCGTATTATGCCGTTGCTGGAGCTGCCTGCCGGGCCGCGGGGGCGGGGCGGGCGCTCTGCCGAACCCCCCCGATACGCGGCCGCACGCGATTGCGCCGACGACCGGCGACGCCTCGTCGGAGGACTGCTTCATGACCGGCGTTTGACACGGGTTGAGAAAGAGAAATTGGACGGGGGCTACTTGGCGGCCAGGAACAAGCGAAAAGCAGATTGAGGGGCGGTCGTATTAAGCACTCGGCAAATAAACATGAGCCTGAGAGCATCACGTGGACCTCACGTGGGGAGGGGGGGTGTATGCGGCCATGGCAGGATATGCCCCTAACGCAGACAGCTGCGACTGGGTCACATTCGCTTTTCCGAGACATTAACATGTCAATGGGCCATCGCAGCTGAAACGCCACAGGAGGAAGTCGGTGGGTTGGTGCCGCGGGGGGGGTGGGGCTTAAAAAAAAGCGGCCTTTGAACCACCGCTCTCTGGGCACCGCCGTGTGTGTGTGTGTGCGGGCACAACACTGCCCTTCACACACACACACGCACGCACGCACTGCTCACATTGATGTGTTTGTGCGATCGCTGCCATTTTCCAGAGCAGGCTCCGGGCCTGGGGGGTGGGGGGGGGCACCGTACCTCGCGTGGTTTGCAGCTCCGCAACACGCCCGATTCAGACTGAAGCGGCATGAGAACGATCCGCGTGATTTTGGACGCCTCCGTTCCAGAGGGTCTCAAGCAAAGGGGACGGCCTCATCGAGTCAGTCACGGCGGCAAGAGTCGTCGTTGGATCTTGGGAAGCGCTTGGGGACGGTTCCCCCGAATGGAAATGAAGGGCTCGGCTTGTCTCGTCGCCCGGAGAGTCGCAAGCGCTCCCTTGGGAGGCGCCGGGGTGCCAAGGTGCCTTCGCTCGCTGGCAGAATCATACAAAGTCAAAAGGGCAGCTTTAAGCGCAGGCCTAGACGGGCGGGGGACCCGACGGCACGAGCGATTTCCGGGCACGCCGATGGCGGGCCGCAGAGCGGAAAGTCGGCGGTCGCGAGCGGCCGCATCCAAAGCGGTCTGACCGCCGCGAGCGCTCGCGGGCGGATCATTGGCTCAGAGCCCGGCAGAGTCACTTGCGCGGTCCGGCGAATGTCGCGGAATAACTCGTTCAGTACCAGCCAATTCTGGACCGGGTCTGAAAAGACGGTTAAAAACGTCGTTGGGAGTGAATGAGTTAATTAGCATACGGCGGGTGCGCCGCACCTGCGCTCGACGGGGGAAATCCGCAGACCGATGGATTGCATGACCACGTCTTTGTGAAAATGGCCTCGGGCAGGTCTCGACGGCAAAGCCGATTGTGCCTCGGTCCAAAACTTGCAAGAGTCGGACCGTGCGGAGAAACGGTGGGTTTTTTTGACAGCATCTTTGGAAAATCTGCTCCCGAGTGACTCGGCCTGCTACTCGAGGAAGCCCTCGCCCGATGGGCTCACAAGTTCCATGTCAATTCCTCGCCCAAAAATTCAAAGGGAGACCATCTCCTCGTGGAGGCGTCGAGCTGACAAACGCAACTTGACTTCGAAGAGCGGCCCAGTCCGAGACGTCCTGTGCCGTCGGAAGCAAATGTTCTTTTGTGAGGTGATTTGTTCCAGTTTGTTTGTTTTTTTTCAGGACCTTCTCAGTGGTTTGTGCACCAAAAGGAACGGAGGATTATGTTGCCATTAACGCCGCAGCGGAAACAGGCTTGGCCGTTTGTTAGCATCCTGCGGTGAACTCAAATGCGCCACTTGCTTGCAACGTCATTTCGCTCGCGCAGAGCGAGTATGCGGATGCGACGAGTAACCTTGCGCTTTATTCGACGCCGCTTTGAAAAGCGGCACAGTCGCCGACAAAGCAAAAAAAGGAAATCTTCCTCTAATGCGGCTTATGGAAATGGCTTTTAAGACGACCGAATGCTGTCACGCCAAAGCACAAACACAGCTGCGCTGCAAGAGCAGACGAGCAATGTTGCTCATTGCCTCGTGGGGGAGGGGGGGTAATGTCGATATGTGACCGTGGGTGAGAGATGGCGACGAGCGCGTTTTCACACCCGGTCGGGTCTCAACAAGGAAGCGGTTAGCGCGAACACGCCCCCCGCGGGTCCTACCTTTGCTCTGAGGGGGGTTCTGAGTGCGATCGCGCAGGATGTTGATCTGGTGCACGGCTCCGAAGGGTTCAAAAAGCTCCTTGAGTTCCGTTTCGGACCAGGAGCGAGGGATCTGGCCCACAAACATCTTGATGGAGTCCGGGTCGGGCTGGTCCAAGTGTTCCGACGACCCGTTCATCTTCATGCCGTTGCTGTGGGGAAGAAAGGGGGGGGGGCACAATCGACCATTGGGTGAAATTGTCTCACAGCTACTCAGCTGTGAAATTGCCACGTCGACGTTTTCCGCGCGACTGTTGGGTCCCGTTTTCAATCTGTTGGTTATCGGCTAAATGGTTGATGTTAACCATCGAGTGAAGCGGCCGAGCGGAGAAGAGGTGTCGATATTCTGTTGGGGCGCTTTGAAAAGCTTCAGGGGGGTGGGGGAGGGGGGGGCCCACCTCGAAAGTTGCCATCAGGCGATTAGCGGCTAGCATGAACGCGCACCGGCGACATCAATAAGGAATCGCAAGATGACTCTACAAGTCCACGTCGACTTGGGTTCCAAAACATGCGCAGCAAATTGAATGAAAGGATTCGGAGGACTCTGCCAGTGTGTGTGTGTGTGTGTGTGGGGGGGGGCTAAAGAAAGATCTTTTTTTTGAGTTAACTAGAACGTGCTCAAAGTCTCTTGATGCGATTCAGGATTTCTCAGCACATTCCAGCGCCCGCTAAGGCACTTGACGTTGGAGTCGGCCAATGGGTCCTCCATCAAGCGTCTCCAGTTGGTCCAGAACGCCGCCGATCGCCTTTCGACCGCTCCGCGCAAGAGGGAGCACATCGCTCGTCCTCCGGCATCCCTTCACGGGCTCGTTTTGGAGTCGTTTGCCAGCTCCTGCGATTTGTTTTTCAAATCTTTGAGTGGCCTGCCCCCCCCGCAGCTGACCTCTCGGAGCTCCTCCGACCCCGCGCCCGCTGCCTCGGGACCCGCTTCTCATCGGCCGTGGCGTTGTAGCTAATTTGAGCGTCGCTTCACGGCCCTGCCCCGTTCTTCGCCCTCTGCGCTGACTATTTGGACGCAAGTCGCAATCAAACGAGCAAACGGTGAACTTCAAAACACGGTCGCGGCGAGAACAAAACGGCCATTTATTTTTTGCACACAGACCTTTGGACGCGAGCCATCCATCGCTTACAAAAGGAGCCCAGACGTTCGGCCGAAACGCCAAACTCCTTGAGGGATTTCAACGACATGCTAGCGAGAAACAGTTGCGCTAGCGCTCCTCCCCGAAATCCAAAGCCACGCTTTTAGTCCACACAGCGTTGGGAAGCGCCTGGCCTCCTTCCTCCTGCCCCCCCGTTGCCCGACCGACCGCCTCAGCAGGCGCCGCAGAGCTCGCAAAGCTCTACGAATGGCAGCTTCGAGACACTTTGCGCCACGATTTCTTCCTCCTCAGGCCCACCGCGGATGGTACAGGGAGTAACCCGCGGATTCTTCAGCGGGGGTGGGGGGGGACAATGTGGCACATTGTTCCCCACGCTGCCCAACGCTATTCACCACGAGGCCGCGAGCACAATGGGCCGACTCAGTTGCACGCTTCGGAATCCGTGGACGGCCACGGAGGCACCGACCGGCGAGCGCGGGAGCATTTCTCCGCTTTTGCCAGCAGCTCTGACGCCATTTTGCGACGGGCACTTGGTTGAGAAAAGTGCATCATTTAAAAAAGAATACATTTAATTTACGAGTAGCGCAACAAACGTCGCAACCTTGTTTGGTGTGACATCATCAGGGACGTCCGCCGCGGCGTCCGCCGGCCCTCCGGGGTTCCGGCTTGGGCCCGCCCTTGGGTCCCACGCTCCGGCGTGGCCACCGTTTGTCAGCAATCAAATGTTTGGCTGACGGGCCGCGAAGGGTTGACGCCCCCCCCCCAGCAGCTGACACGCTTCCCGAAGCGGCGGCCGTAAAAGCCGATGATTTATCGCAACCCGCTGCTGAGCTCTGACCGGGCAGGCACGCCGGCGACGCCTCCGCGAGGCCTATAATAGCCCCCCCGGACCGCTCGGACTTTGCCACGGACATCTCACGCCGTTCTTGGGTTCCGACCGTGGCGACGTGTTCGCAATTTGCACAAAAGTCTGAACAGACGCCAACGCCGTCGTCAGGTCATTGCAAGCGTTTAGTCCAGCAAACACCGTCGTCGGCTTCTTCATCGAAGGCGGTCGACGCTCGGGTGTCCGACCGCGTCGTAAAGCGCCGCGGCGACGCGAGGTCAACGAGGAGAAAGACGCGTCGGTTGCCCGTGAGCGCAAGTCGGCGACTCGGAACAAAAAATTTTCCCACTTGGTGCATGTAGACCACAGGTGTCAAAGTCAAGGCCCCGGGGGCCGGATGTGGCCCGCCACATCGTTTGATTTGGCCCGCGAAAGCAAATCAACTTCCAAGATGCTTGCTAAAATCTCCACCCAAATTTTAAATTCTCTTATGTAATAAATAAGAGACAGACTGGAAGCATTAAGCCCATACTCGAATCAACCTTTATTGACGTTTTGCATTTGGTTTCAGTCATAACGGCCCTCCAAGGGAAACGGGAGCTAAAATGTGGCCCACGACCAAAACGACTTTGACACCCCTGATGTAGACTGACACAAAAGTATGAAATAACGCGCAGAGTAACATGGAGACGGACGGACGGATACACCGGCACCGGCCTCCATGACTTTGAATACCGTCTTTTCACGACTATAAGGCGCCATTAAAAGTCTGAAATTGTCTCCCAAATGGACAGGACGCCTTAGAATGCGCAGCGTCTAGTGTATGAGCCGAGTTCCAAAGCCTGACTGAGAGCTGACACGCTGTTTAGAGAGAGAAAAGGCGGGACGCGAGTGACGACAGGCATGCGGAAGTCCGCTAATGAGTGAAGGGGCGAGCGTGTAAGAGGTGAAGAGAAAAACGCGAGCACAAAAAATAAATAAATAAATAACCGTATCAATCCAACCTGAATGATCAGTAGCTTATATTTGCTTGCGCCTTCCATTTTGGTGGCAACAGAAAAGCTCAAATAAATCCATGTGACGATTTAAGGGCCCCGCTGTAAAGTGGAGCGTCTCAAGTTCAAATTCGCCTGCTGGTCCGGTTGGCGGCCAGCTTCGGCAGCACTTGGCTTGGTGAAACAAGGAAAAGAGTCGGGGCACGGTCAGTCTCTTCAAAGAACCCAAGAAGTTTGGGCCCCCCCCCGCCCCTTTTTTTTTTCCAAACTGCGCCACACCTTCCACCGTAACGTGACATTCGAGCTTTCGGTGTGGTAATGCTCATTTCAAATGCGCTGTACTGAAGGGTTCCGCCGGAGCTCGCAACATCCACTGGACGAGTGCCATGTCGCTCTAATTAAAATATTGATCCTCGAGCTGTTGTGGTGGGGGGGGCAACGTTCCAAACCAATGCAGCTTCCGACCATTACGGTAGAAACAAGTTTTGCTGGCTGGCCCGAGGCGGCGGCGACAGGCTACGCTGCTGTTTGGCGTTCTATTTGACACCGCTGAGGGTAAGGGGGGGCCGGGGGGGCAGTCACGCAGAGCAGCTGCTTGCCGGCAATTACCTCGAGTACATAACGACTTGTTTTCAAAGCACCAAACTCAATTTCAAAAAGAAAAACAGCTCGGTTG
Source organism: Hippocampus mohnikei (assembly GCA_026261675.1). NCBI lineage: Eukaryota > Metazoa > Chordata > Actinopteri > Syngnathiformes > Syngnathidae > Hippocampus > Hippocampus mohnikei. Next base: position 485,690 of record JAKGUB010000330.1, read on the forward strand.
GGGAAATTTAAAAGAAAAAAAAGAAAAACCACGTCCTCGGTGCTGCGAGTCGCTTTTCATGACACGCACTCTGCACGAGTTCAGCATGAATTAAAACCCCGCTGTCCACTTTCCTTTATGCTCCCGTGCGGGCAACCACGGCCACTCGTCTCCATTGTTGCCCCAAGCGCCCCTGACCCCCCCACGCGAGGATCACGCCATTAACGCCGTGATGGCCACGGGGGTCCCCGGAGTTTGCGGACGATGCCAGCGCGTTGCATCCCAAATCAACTTAAACGGAGCAGAAAAGGAGGTGGGGGGGGGCAATCCCACCTCCACATCGCCGCTTCCCACCCTCCCAATTGCCTAATTTGTGCCGTGAAGGAACGTCGGATGGAAGACAACGCCGCGCCGACGACAACTAGGACATCGAACGAATAGCAGGCGCTAAATATAGCACCCCCCCCCTCCCTTGCCCCCGCTCCATAAAAGCATCAATCCAAAGAGACGGGGGGCCGTTTGCGAGGCCGAGCGATAGCCGGGAAGAGGTGCCCTCATTCCGACGGACAAAGGCTTCACGTTTGGCACGCGGCCGTCGTTCCGAACAACGGCGGAATTTCTGTTCGGCCGAGCGCGCGTAACGCTCTTACGTAACGCTTCCACCACATCGGCTTTTGTTTGGGGAATCTTGCCACAGAATTTGCAGCGCGGCTGCGTCGCCATCCCGTTGTTGCGGCGAGCCGGATTGGCGTTTCTGCTCGCGTATCCCCGAAAAACTCGGCCCGAATGAGAGCGCCGTCAAACGCGTTATGAGGCGAGCGTTCGAACGCCTCGGGCTGTCCGTTAATCCGCCCCAAAGACATCGATTTGCCGATCAACCCGATTGTGAGGCGCAATCCTGGCGCTCTCCTGTCGTATTTGGGACTGAGCGGGGGATGACTTTCAGAGGCGGGGCCCGGCCGTGGTGACGTTCGCGCCACGCCTCAAATTTGGGGGTGGTTTTTCTTTGGTTTTGGGGTTTGGTCTCAACAAGGATGTGCGGCAAATATGATGGGAATACTCGCAAGTCTGCCTCAAGTTGCGCCAGGAAAATCTCCAAAGTCAAGATGGCGGCCGCTGGCGGGCTCCGTGACACACGAGAGCCGATTTGGACGCGCTCTGAAGCCGTTGGCCGTTTTGTCAGATACAAACGCCAGCGACTCGTCGGGTGGTTGCGGATATCTGCCGCAGGACCGACACGGCCCGGCCTTTCCAAATCCCCGGAAGCCAAACCCCGTTCAAAAGAACGCCAAACACTTTGGCGTTGGGCTTCGTGACGCACTTCGGCAGCGAAATCAAGCTCCGACAACGATGGCGGCAGGCGCCCAGTTGAGGCTTTTTCAACAATGACTTCAAGGACTCGTTCGTCCCCGCAAGCTCGCGGGAACCGCTCGGGGTTCTGCGGAGGTTGCTGCCATCGAGGTAGCGCCGAGCAAGTCGCGATTGAAAAACGCGTCTCTCCGCGTCTTTTTGAGCTCCTTCTGGAACCAAAGACGACGGTTGTTTGCAGGACGTCAAATTATTGTCAAATGATTACCGTATATGTTTTATGTTCAATAAATAAGCCAAACCTAAATGTGTATCGGCGCTGCGGTTCAATCGGGCTTCTTTCGTGGTCTGCCGCCTCTCCCTTCTCTTGAAACGGCGGCGCGCACATCTCGGCTCGCTTCCTGCAAGGCACTTTCATTTGGAGTCAGCCAATCCTCCACGAAGCGTCTCCAGGTGGACCAAAATGCCGCCGCTCGTGCATCACTCCGATTCTGGCATCCCTTCGCGGCTCCCCATTTTAGAATCTTTTATTTTATTTTTTTTCAGATTCTCCGATTGCTTTTTCCAATCTTGAAACGGCCCGCCCCCACCTGACCTCCATGAGCTCCTCCGCCCGTGCCCGGGGGGCCTCAGGTCCGCATGGGACCGGACGCTATTAGAGGTACCGAGAACTAAGCTCAGAGGGCATCGAGCCTTTTCCGTCGCTAGTTCCGATCTTTGGAACTGACTGACAATGAAAATATATATATCTGTGGTTCATGCTCTAAGATGCTAAGAATGGAATAGTTTGGGGTTCCAGGCGATCAACGTAAATCAAGAGTGGTTTGAAAGAGACAACCTCTTCGCCGTATTTTGTACCGAGGCAATTCTAAGAACATTTGAGGTGTGGCGATTGGACGCCAAATCTTGGAGTATCGGCTGCAGGTCTCGGTCCGTCTCAACTTCCACCCGTTTCAGTCGCCATTTAGTTTGCGAACTCGACCCGAACCGAGTTCCTGGCAACAACTGACCGCTTTTAAGCGTGGCCGTTAAAAGACGGGGCCTGCGGCGGAGACCCGGGGGGGCCACTTTCTTTGGTGTATGGAAAAGATGAGTCTCCGCAAGCCTGTTGTTGACACGGGTCCGGTCACAAGATCTTCCTCGAGGCTCAATAATGTTTGGGGAAGAGGGGGCGAGGTTAGGTAACCTCGCGGTGGGCGGAGGAGCTAGTGTGGCTAAATTGGGGGTGGGGGGGGGGGGGTTGCGAACGAACAAGAAGAGCAACAATCATGTCGCGCTACACGAAAACCGAATATGAGGAAACCTGAGCAGGCGCCGGCCTACTCGGTCGCCCCTTCCCCTTTTAACTGTTGACGAGCGGCGGCCCATCGCCTCGCAGGCCAACTTGCGCCAATCTTTTATTCCTTCTTATTTTTTATTTTTTCGACCAGCGACAAGCAAGCTTCGGCTCGCTTATAAGAGCACCTTTCTGGGTTGGACACCAGAGCGAGCAGAAGCACACCATACGGCGAGTCGCCGCGCGCGGGCTAATGTCGCTAAGCTAACAAACACGCACACACCGACCAACCACACCACGACCATTTTCTGTCTCTCTCGACCGCCAAAAAAAAAACGAAGACCGCCGCCGAGTTCGTTTCAAGCCGAAGCGGCCTTGGCGGTTCTTTCAGACGATAGCGAGCGAGCGAGCGAGCGAGCCGCGTTCCGCTCTCGACGCGAGCTTAGCCGGCCGTTTTCGACACGTTAGCCGTTAGCTCCTGCGGTCGGGCTAAGAGGCGACGACCTACAAAGTGAAACGTTTCATCATCTCCCACCACCCCCCCCCCCCAAGCGCAACTTCAAAAACAACAAAAGCCCCAAAAAACGAAGGGCAAAAAAACCAACAAATGAGTAAGAAGTACTTACATGGTGTCCCCCGCAGCCATTAACCGACTATCAGTCAGCGGAAGGTAATCCAGGCTATACGACGTCGAAGTCATATTCTTGGCGCTTTCTTTAGAAAATATCTATGTACAAAATAGCCGTCGAATCGAACAATGGGGGCAACGAGAGCACGTCCGCGCTCACTTGCATGAAGGCAAAGCAGGGCGACGAGCGAGAACAGGTGCCGACTGACTGCCGAGAGACACACGACGACGAGGGGGGAGGAGGAGGAAAAAAAAAGAGGAGGTGGTGGTAGGGGCGGGAGGGGGGGCGTCGCGTTCTTCTTCTTCTGCTGCTTCTGCTTCTTCTTCTTCTTCTTGCTGGTCGTCCGATCGCATGTGAAGAAGAGCAAGCCCGCTCGCTTCCCCCCCTGAAACGCCAGCGACGGGAGAGCAGCACGCGGGGGGCGGGGCGGGGCCAGTCCCGCGGAGAGGAGAAACGAGAAGAAAGACGAGAGGAGGGGCTGCAGTCAAGCAGGGGCGTGGTCAAGGCCGGGATGGAACCGAGCGCAAATCCCGAGTCCACTCCACTCGGGTCGGTTCTGCGTGTCCATCGGAACGTCAAAACCCTGCCTCTCCGCGCTGCGAGGCGGATGTGCTAACGAGGCGGATGTGCTAACGAGCCGGATGTGCTAACGAGCCGTTCGCCGTGTCGCCTCCGTCAACGAAATCAAAGTGGGGATGCACAAGAATCGCCGCCTAAGTCGAGCTCAGTTGACCTTCGCATTTTTTTTTAGGACAATATGTGAACGGTGGCGGCGCGGTCCTCGACTGGTTAGCACGTCCGCCGCAACCACGCAGAGGTCCGGGATTCGCTTCCTGCGTGGAGTTTGCGTGGTTCCGGTTTCCTCCGACACTCCCAAAACACGCGTGGTCAGTTGACCGAAGGCTCTCAATCAGGGGTGTCAAACTCATTTTTTGGTCGCGGGCCACTTTGGAGTTACGGCTTCCCTCGGAGGGGCCGGTGCAAAATCTCAACGTGATTTATTACCATTGACAATTTCGGCACAGATTTCAGCGAGAATCGCGATCGTCGACACGCCTGATTTGCTCCGGCGGGCCACGTAAAATGACATGGGGGTCCGGATCTGGCCCCCCGGGCCTTGACTTGGACACCGGTGCTCTAAATGCTCCCGAGGGGCGATTGTAAGCGCCAATGGTCGTTTGTCCACGTGTGCCCTGCGATGGGGCTGGCGACCAGTTCAGGGTGTACCCCCCCGAAACGGGCTGCGGCACGCCCGCGACCCTCCCGAGGAGACGCGGCGGCTCAGATCGTGGCTAGCCGGATGAAGATGAAGCGTTTGGAAGGATAGGCCACAAGGGGGCGGCAGAAAAGGCTCCCCATCCCCTTGGAGGCTGCGCTTCGTTCGTCCTCGCTACTTCAAATTGTGTCTGGTCCCATGGAGACCCGACGCAGCTCTGAGAGCGAAACGGGGGGGAGGGGGGGGGCATTTCAAGATTGGAGACTCGACTTAAAAAAACAAAAAAACTCAAAAATGGGGAGCCAATGAAGGGATGCCAGGGATTGCTAACGATGAACAGATGCCCGATTTGAACGGCGGCGGCGGCGGCGGCGGCGACGGCGGCGGCACCCATTTGACGCTCCGGTTTCAAACAGCCGTCCAGGTTTCGGACCCAAGTTGGAGACTGTCGGCTTTTGCGTCGGTGCTCCATGCGTGTCCGAGTGGCAGCCGATTGAAGCTTTATCGGCACTGTAACACCCGCGCTAATTTCCGTTAGCTCGTCTGCGACTTTTTTACACGATGCTGCGTGTTAGCGCGAAGATGGCAGACTGCGGCGCGACAAACGCATTCTTATTTTGGTGACTCCATTTCGCAGCCATTCACGTTCGCCCTCGGCTCCGTTTGCGTTTGTTGAAGCGGCGGTTGCTCCGAGGTTTCAAAGCGACCGCGACGTCAACGCTCACTTCTGTCAGCCAGTCTCGGGCGCTTCACTTTCCATGTTAGCATTGCGCCATCCGACTTTGCTTGGAGGAAATGAGATGGCGGGTTCAACATTTTGGGGGGGTTTGACATACTTTAAGAAATGGCTGTCTCTTTAGAGTGCGGATTTTCACCTAGCACGCCCCCCACCCTCGTTTGACGTAGCATGCACCCTGTTCCAAATGTGTGGGTGTATCTCCGGTTGTTGCGCAATCCAAATGTATTTCCTCGCACCCGTGCGCCATTAAACGGCGCCTCAACCAGGTTTGTATGCTTAATGCGCCGGGCGACCTATTTCTTCCCCCCCCCCCCCACCCCCCCAACCCCATGCATGCTGCAGCCTACTTTGTGACATGCATGAGCGTGGCGCTCAAGGGGATGCTATAAAAAGGGAGACCAAAGCTCTCTGGAGAATGTGCTTTTATGAAATCAAGGCGGGGGGGCGGTGGGGGGGAGCGGGGGAATGCAACAAGAGCTGCAGCATGCACAAATTCACTTTGATGCTTTTCGGGAGCGGGGGGTGGGCCTGACTGTATATTCAGATGCAATTTGAATTTGCTCAGTGACAGCCCCCCCCACCCCCCCAAAAAAAAGTGATTTTGAGAACATCACACTATGATTATATGGCATAAAAACATACAGTGATGACATCATTCAATAGAATCGAAAGAATGATGAAAACAGTTTGCGGCCATGGTGCCGCTCCTTCAAGTGTGGCCACCAGAGGGCAGTATAATACAGAAATAGAGTGCGGACAGTAAGCCCCTCCCTGCTCGTGTGTGCGTGTGTGTGTGTATACAGTGATCCCTCGCTACTTCGCGGTTCGTTTATCGCAGGTTCAGTGCATCGCGGATTTTTTCAAACATATAAATTATTTTGTATTTTTTTTACATATACATGGAGTACAGTACTGTATATGTTGCTCTATGGGACTCGCTGTTGTTTTGCAGCTTCTCGCGGACTTTTAAAAAAATGTTTTTTTTTTTAACCTGTTTATGTTAATTGGACGCTACTTCGCGGATTTTCATTTATCGCGGGTGGTTTTGGTCCCCATTAACCGCGATAAACGAGGGATTACTGTACATAAAAAAACCACTACCTCGACATTGATGCTAGTTTCTTTAGCCTGTCTAGTCTTTGGTGTTTCGCATCGCATGTTAGGATGAGGTCCGCTGGCCTGCCTTCAGAAATTCGGTGGTGAGGTTAAAAAAAACAGGAAAAAGACGCGCGAGCCGCTAGCAACCCCAACTTGGGATCACCACCGGTGCTGCCGATGCGACCGCTCGCTGCTAATTCCGATCGCTGTCTTTTGTGAGTTTTGGAGGGTTCGACGTGCGTCGGGAAGAGATCACCTGCCTCTGCCACCACAATAAGGACGAGAACGAAAGGAAATGGATGGACTTTATCGATTGATATAGATCAGATCGAAATATATTGTGTAGATATATATATATATAGCACGTGCTGCTAATTTTTTTTTCAAATGGCCCACAGATGTGCTTTGACAGATCACATCCATGTGGCTCTTTTTTTTGTGGTCGAAAACAAAGTGAATTTCCACTTGATTCCTCGCCTTTAACTCCTTCACTCCCAAAGACGTTTTTAAACGTCTTTTCAGACTTGGTTTAGAATTGGCTGCTACTGAATGAGTTAAGAGGAAATAATCAGGGAGGCTGTTGAAATTCAAGCACACACACACACCGAACACACACACACACACACACACACACACACACACACACACACACACACACACACACACATCGGCTCTGGCGAAAGAACGGCACAGCAGCATCGGGGCAACTCAACAGCCTTCAGTCAGGCTGACATCCAGGCGAGACAAAGACGATGTTCACACAAAGCCAGTTGGGATGTTTCGGGTGGGGGTGGGGAGGAGTGTAAGTGTGTGTGTGTGGGGTGGGGGGGGGGGGTCGGAGCAGAACGTACCTGAGGGGCAGGTCCTCGGTCCTGACGTTAGGGGGGCAGCGCATGCTGTTGGCGTACAGCCCCTGCACCAGGGCCAGCTCGGAGGAGTGCTCCAACATGGGGGCTGCGGAAGGAAGGAAGGAAGGAAGGAAGGAAGCGGTCGCGCTCCTTGTCGGCTTTTCTCTCGCTCTCAGTCCGCCTGCCTCGCTCGCCCGCTCGCTCGCTCCCAGCCCAGCTTTTCCCTCTCTCCCGCCGGAGTGCATCCGAGCGTGGAGCCGCCCCGCCCATGCGCGCCTCCCTTCCCCTCTCAAATAATCCCCTTTGACAGTTTGCGGTGCTCGAACGCGTCGCCGCCGCCGCTTGCGGCGAACCGCTTTTGCCGAACCGCTTTTGCCACACTGCCCTGGGGCGCTCATTGGCATCTGGATTAGGAAAACGGAACAAATGTTGCGGTCATGACAATCAACACGTGACAGACGGACAATGGAACACGACTCACACGCGTACATATTCTTTATCCTCCGTGAAAAAAAGACTACAGCAGCACACTGAGTCAGTTCGAGGTGAATGTCTTCTTTTACAGTAGTTTGCGCTGTACTGCCCCCTAGCGGCCACACCACAAAGGGGCACAACGTCAAGGGCCATTTAAGACGAAAATCATGATGGGTAAAAAGGTGAATTTCGTCACATTTAATTTATTGATTACTTTTAAAAAATAGTGTCTAATATTGTGGAGTGCTCCTTTTTTTTCCTTCCTAAAAACAAGTGTTGTTGCTTCTTTGTCCAGCAGACCGGACGACTTGAAAGTGAGCACGTCGAACACAGAACCCGCCTCGAAGAGCCCCCGCATTTGGTTGGGCCCACAATATTCGTCACTGGGTTCGAACCCCAAATGCAGGGTGAACGTCTGACACGACCGGATGGATTCCAAAGCAGGTCGCGTTAGGTTAGCTGCGGGGCTTCCACATTTGACGGGCTGTGCGCCGTTTTCTCTGAGAATCTGCCATTTGAGAAAAAAAGAAGAAAACAAACCAAAGAGACTCGGGCTAAAACATTGACCAACTCCACAATGGGACCGGTCTGGGGTGACCCCTGGTGACCCCCCCCCCCGGACTGGTCGGTCAACCTGCTGTTCAAAAGTCTCGAAGAAGTAGCAAGGAGTGAAATAAAGGCAATCTGTGAAACCTGGCTTGTCAAAATAATTTGTTATTATTATTTCATATATTGGGGGGGGGGATGCAAAAAGCTACTGGAGGGGGAGAATGAGGACTGACAGACAGACGGCGCAAAGTCCTACTTGGGGTGGTCAGGGACGTTTGGCAGGGCGCAGACTTTAATGGTCACATATCCAAATGAATTACAATGACAAAACACAGCGAGGGGGGGGGGGGACAAAAACGGACAACCAGCCCCCCCCCCCAAAAAAAACAAAAATTGGAGACAGCGGGGCACAACTTCCTGCTTTTCGGGCTGCAGCATTTTCGTCTCATCGCGACCCCGATCCGGCAGGATGGGTGGGGTGTGGGGGAAATAAAATAGAAACTTTTTCAATTTAAAAAAATGTACAGAAATTACAGAGCGTTAAAAACTCACACCTGAAAATGCAGTCGTCAAGTCGAGGGCAAAGAGGAGAGAAAAGGAGAAGAACGAAAAGAAAAAAAACAAACACTCGCCTTGAGAATCGCTATTTACATTTATACACTGGGGGGGGGCAGTGGGAAAAGGGGGCGGGGCATCATTTGGGACACCGAAAGCAAAGATGGCAAAAGAGAACTCTTCTTTGGGAGAATTTTTGGTTGAGACGATCGCCAGGCATTTGTTGTTGGCAACCTCCCACGTCATGCCGGCTAACGTCGTGAAAAATCCGTCCTCCTCCTCCTCCTCCTCCTCCTCCTCGTCCTCGTCCTCGTCCTCGTTCTCGTTTTGAAACTTTTCGCAGTGCCCGACGGCTTTCGAGTTCCGTCCCCCAAAATATGCCCGACACACGCACGCACGCAACAAAAATGTGTCTGGTTGCGCTTAATGCGGTTTGTGTTTCTTCTTCTTGTGTTTTTTGTCCTTCTTCTTGCTGGAACATTTGACACAAAACCACTGCTGGTCTGCAGGGGGCGCCGCCACAATTCCCACGCAAACCCTGAACACACACAACACAACACAACAGAACACGTCGTCATCATCATCATCATCATCATCATCTTTTTTGCTTTATTTTTTTACATCTGCTGAATTTTTTGGTAGCTTCACTTAGGGGGACATTTACCGTCTTTTCACGACTATAAGGCACCGTTAAAAGTCTGAAATTTTCTCCCAAAATGGACAGGACGCCTTATAATGCGCAGCGCCTAGTGTATGAGCCGAGTTCCAAAGCCTGACTGAGAGCCGACACGCTGTTTAGAGAGAAAAGGCGGGACGCGAGTGACGACAGGCATGCAGAAGTCCGCCAATGAGTGAAGGGTGGCCGCGGATCATTTCTGTGGAGCCACATGGCAACGAGAGGGAACCCGGCGTTTTGGACGGACTACCGACCGCTACTTGCACAATTGTTCCATTCGGATACAGAAGATGAGGACTTTGATGGATTTCTGGGTGATGATTGATCGAAAAACGCGAGGACATTGTAAGATGGCTAAATAAAGTACAACCGAACTCGGTTTTACTTCCGTTGCCTTTTTAAAAAAGTGTTTTTAGCATGTCTTAGCATGCTACGCTATGCTTCAAGCTAACGTGTTTTAGCATGTCTTAGCATGCTGCTACGCTTTAAGCTAACGTGTTTTTAGCATGTCTTAGCATGCTACGCTATGCGTCAAGCTAATGTGTTTTAGCATGTCTTAGCATGCTGCTACGCTTCAAGCTAACGTGTTTTTAGCATGTCTTAGCATGCTACGCTATGCTTCAAGCTAACGTGTTTTTAGCATGTCTTAGCATGCTACACTATGCTTCAAGCTAATGTGTTTTAGCATGTCTTAGCATGCTGCTACGCTTCAAGCTAACGTGTTTTTAGCATGTCTTAGCATGCTACGCTATGCTTCAAGCTAATGTGTTTTAGCATGTCTTAGCATGCTGCTACGCTTCAAGCTAACGTGTTTTTATCATGTCTTAGCATGCTACGCTATGCTGCAAGCTAACGTGTTTTAGCATGTCTTAGCATGCTGCTACGCTATGCTTCAAGCTAACGTGTTTTTAGCATGTCTTAGCATGCGGCTATGCTATGCTTCAAGCTAACATGTTTTTAGCATGTCTTAGCATGCTACGCTATGCTTCAAGCTAATGTGTTTTAGCATGTCTTAGCATGCTGCTACGCTTCAAGCTAACGTGTTTTTATCATGTCTTAGCATGCTACGCTATGCTGCAAGCTAACGTGTTTTAGCATGTCTTAGCATGCTGCTACGCTATGCTTCAAGCTAACGTGTTTTTAGCATGTCTTAGCATGCGGCTATGCTATGCTTCAAGCTAACATGTTTTTAGCATGTCTTAGCATGCTACGCTATGCTTCAAGCTAACGTGTTTTTAGCGTGCGTACGTGCATGTATGCATACGGAAATAGCACCCGTTACTGAGACTGCGCCTTGAAACACGGTGCGCCGAATGGTCGTGAAAATACGGTACTTTTTTTGGGGGATCGGTTGGCAAAGAGATGTTTCGTGCCACCCGAGATTCCAATTCGCCGGTGACCGGGGTCATCGGGAGGTCGCGCGTGCCAATCGAAGCCGCGCGCGCGCGCGTACGTACCAGTGATACCAGTCGTCGCAGTCGTCGCATCCGATCATGGGGCTGCCGTCGTCGGGCTTGTCGCATCCGGGACAGATCCAGATCTGATTCCCGCTTTCGTCTCGAATCTTTAAAAAAACGCAAGACGAAGCAAACGTCAAGACGGGACCGGCGGCGCCGGCGCGGCGGGTCGGGCTCCACCCACCACATAGGTGCTGACCGTCTCGGTGACCACGCTGCGAACGGGCATCTTGAAGGAGGAGGCGGGGGGCGGCGGGGCCGCCGACAGCAGCGAGGACGCCGGCGAGGGCGCGGCGGCGGCGGGGCGGGGGCCAGCGGCGACGGAGGCCCCGCCGCGCACGGTAGGGCCGGCATCGGGACGGGGGCGGCGGGGCGACCGGCCGAGCGGCGGGGCCGACTTGGCGCCGGCGTTTGGCGGCGGGAACCTTCGCTTCGAGTTCGGGAGCACCTTGCTGATGACGCTGCGGGAGACGGGGGCACGGGGGGCAAACATGGAAACTGTTGCGATCCTCTCAGGATGAATACAAGTGAGAAGTTGCTTTCCTGACCTGCTCAACGGCACCTTGAAAATATTGGCCTTGCTCAATTTGAAAATTTTACGTGATTTTCTTCACTTGAATTGATCCGCGCATATTCGTGCCGATAAAGAGCCAATTTTGTAAAAAAAAACAACAACAACAAATCCACGAGGAGCACATTGCAGTTGCGACAGCCTTTTTGCACAAAAGCTCCAGTTGAATTCCCACTCCCCCCGCCCCGAAAGATTAGAAGTCGTCAAAGACATCAATCGATGCTATCCCGTGACGTTTGAAACCAAATCAATATTCGACATTTCGAATTTTTTTTTTTGTAAATGCGCGATTCGCTAGCTAGCTAGCGTCTTGTCGCGTCATCTTGTGGCGCGCTTCAGACGCGAAGCCGAGCCAGCTGTCACCGTGCGGCCTTTCGCCTCACGCGACACAAAACAACCAAGGCAAGTTTCACAAAAATAATAATGAAAATAATAATAATCATAAAAATAAGAGACTTGAGCTGCTCTTACATTTTGTCCTGGCCTCCCACGCGCAGCGTCAATCTGGGAATGACGGGAGACGGCGCCACCACCGGAGCGTCCGCCGTCTTCACCTGCGCCAACGCAACACATTGCCATGAGGGGGGGGGGAATAGAAAAAAATGTAAAAAGCCAAACTTTATCTGGGGGTCCGCTGAAAATCCCTTTGGGGCGACGACAACGTTTTCTTCAGCTATTTGGACATTTTTGGGCTTTGCTTCGAAATGTCTTTGGAAGCACGTTCACGTGTCATTTTGTCACGGGGGGCTTTTCGGGCCAACCTGAGATGCGTTTTGGGACGAAATGCGCTTTTGAGTTGTGATTCGACGACTTGGTTTGCGAGCCCGAGGCGCCGTGTCGGAACTGGCAAATGTCCAAACCATGTGAACTTTATTATGAGGATTATTATGAACTCCTTCACTCCCAAAGACGTCTTTAAACGTCTTTTCAGACTTGGTCCAGAATTGGCTGGGACTGAATGAGTTAAGCTGCTTTTATTACACCCCCCCTCCCCCACGCCCCATACCACCACCCTTGATTGAGGATTTTTTTTTTGGGTGGGGGGGACTCGCTTCACATGCCAACAGCATTTAAAAAACGGAACAAACAGAGACCGTTGAAGGCTATTGATGGTTTTTAGTGCAATACGTTTGCAGGGATTCCAAATTGCTTTTCAAATTAGGCCTCAAAATCCTGACACCCCCCCCCCCCCCCCAGGAAAAAAAACAAATTGAAAAAGAAATGACACTTTGTCTTGCAACCCCGCCCCCAAAGTACATTGACTCCGATGCTACGGTGGCTAAAACATCCCACAGAGGATTCGGGGGACCCCCCCCCCCACCCTTGCCCCCCCCCCCCTGCCGGCTATCGTACGTGGCGTCGCCTCCTTGATTTGAATCAGGACGGCGCGCTGCTCTGTAAAACGGGGCGTCAGATGCGCCTTCTCGGCGTAGGCATAGCTAGCTAGCTAGCTAGCTAACGGCACAATGTAGCGGCAGAAACGGAGCTCGTCGTATTTCAATCACTCGATGCGATGCGCAAGTTGCGATAGGAGGGGCTCGGGTTGCGATATAGCGGTCCAATCATGCCCGGTTTTGCGCCGTACCCCCCCTGCCGCCCAAAAAAAATGTAATGCTAACTGATGAAACGGTGGGAAACGGTTTCGCGCGGCATCTCCACATTTGAGTCCACGCTGGTCGTCAATCTTTGCTCATTTTCCAGCCGAGACCTGCTGGAAAGTTTCGTGAAATGGACTTTCGCAGGGTCGAGGGGTAAAAACGTCGCAGTCGACGGCGGGCCGACAACTTGATGCTAACCGCGCTCGTTATTGGACCTCATTAACGGTTTTTTGGAGGCGAAAAAAAAAAACGGGGGACTGACCCCCCCGACATAGCGCATGAGCCATTTTCCCCCCAAATAAGAACAATAACCCCCCGCCCCCCCCCAAAAGGACCTTCTCCAAGCGCAGTCTCTCCTTGTCCTTGTCCCGCTTGTCCTTGTCGCGCTCCTTCTCTTTCCTCTTCTCCTCCTTGGCCCTCTCCCGCTCCTTCTTCTTCTTCTTCTCCTTCTTGTCCTTCTTCTTGTCCTTGCCCTTGGCGGCGTCCTGTGGCGCCGCCGTCAGGACGGGCGCGGCGGCGGCGGGCAGGCGCTGGCAGGCGGAGGGGCCGAAGAGGGCCGGGAGCTCCCCCAGGGCCACGGGGGCCAGCGGGGGCCCCCCTTGCCTGTGCCGCTCGTCCCTGCTCCGGTCTTTGCCTTTGTCTTTCTTCTCCTTCTCCCTCTTGCCTTTGTCCCGCTCCTTCTTTTTGTCTTTGTGCTTGTCCTTGTCTTTTTTGCCGCCGCCGCCGCCGCCCTCGCCGCCGCCGGCGCCGTCCCTGCTTTTGAGCTTGACGGCGCCCTCGGCCGGCGCAAAGAGTTGCTCCTCCTTCAGTCCAAAGTCCTTCCAGAGAAGCTTGCCGTCCTTGGCCGGGTCCTTGGTCTTGCTCCTGTCCTTGTTCCTGTCCTTGTTCTTGCTCTTGTCCCTCTGGCGCTCTTTGTCTCGGGGCTTCTCCTTCTTCCTCAGCTTGCCCTTCAGCTTCTTCTTCACGTCCAGCGCCGCCAACTTGGCCTTCTCCTGGAAGACCTTGAGCAGGGGCTCGGGCGTGGGCGGGGAGGCCGACCCGGACGAGACGTAGCGCTGGCGCTCGGGCGGGGGGGGCCCGCCTTGGTGCACCTTGCGGATCACCTCGTCGATGGAGTCGTCCAGGGTCCACTTGCCCGGGCCCAGCTGCAGCTGCAGCGGCGCAGGGGCGGCGGGCCGGGTGGGCCGGCGCCCGGCGGGGCGCGCCGGTGGTCCCCCCGCCGCCGGCTCCATGATGGTCAGCCTGCGGGGGCCGCCGGAGGAGAAGTCGTCGCTGTCCGAGTCGGAGCCCGAGGAGAAGGCGAAGGGGTCGGGCCGGCGCTCCAGGCACGCCTTGGCGATGACGGTGCTGATGGAGTCCTCGATGGCGCCGTTGTCCGGCGCGCCTTTGAGGAAGGGGCCCCCCCCGCCGGGCTCCTTGCCGTCCACGTTGTGCCGCACGTGGATGTTCTCTTTGCCCATGCGCTCGCTCAGCACCGACAAGGGCAGCTTGTGGACGCCGTCCGCCTTGCCCGGGGGCGGCGGGGGCTTGGCCGCCGCCCCCCCCCGCCACCTTGGGGCTCTTGGGACTTTTCGGACTCTTTGTCCGGCCTGGCGATTTTTCCTCTCCTTGGGGGTTTTGGGGCGAGTGGACGGGACTGCCAGCCCCGCAGGCGTGAGCCGGCCCTTTGGGCGACTTAGTCCTTTGTCTGGCGGGCGAGGGCACTTTAAGCTTCTTGGCGGGGCGGCGAGGGCGAGGGCCTTTTGCTCGGGGTACTTGGGCTGCGCTCTGAAGGAGGGCGGGGCCCCGGGCGGGCTCTCGGGGGACGGCGGCTGGGAGGGCGGCGCGGCCGGCGGGGCCACGCGCTGAGGGTTGAGGGAGGTCAAGGGCTCGCGGGGCTCCGCCCCCCACTCCGGGCTGAGGCCGGGCGGCAGCGCGCGCGGCCGCTTGGCCGTGGGCATCATGCCCAGCGCCTCGTCGGGACTGTCCGGGGGCCTCTTGAGCGGGTGGTTCTCGTCGTTGACCGTCTCGTCCTCGTCAAAGTCCTCCTCGTCCTCCTCCACCGCCACCTGCATGGCTTCGGCCGAGGTGCCCATGGCGGGAAGGCCGTCCTCCTCCTCCTCCTCCTCCTCGTCCTCTTCTGGACAAGAAAAGGGGGATTCAGGGCTGGGGGGGGGACGCGGACGAAAACCAGGCCCCTTTCGGCGAACAACAACAGAACTCACCTTGCAAGGAGACCAGCGGCGGCAAGTAATCGGGAATTTCCTCCTTGCGCTCTTCGGCGAGCGGCGCGCCGGGCTGAGGGAACTGCAGCACGTTGTTCTTGCCGACGGGGAAGGCGGGCAACTGTTGGGGGAAGGCCACGGGCTCCAGGTTGTTGACATAGTCGTCCAGCTCGCTCAGGCTCACCCCCAGCAGCCGGAAAGCCTGGCTCACATCGTCCAGGACGGGATCCGTCCTCCCGTCTGCCGCAACAAGGCAGAGAAGAAGAAGAAGCGTTACGGCACAGGCAGGACGCGGCGGGCTTTAACGGTCGCGTCGAATTTTTCTACCTCCAAATCATCACATTTCAGGACCCCCCCCCCTCAAAAAAACATTTTTTTTGCATGTTCCGATCAGTTGTGTGTCATCCTCTTCGTTTGGAGTGAGGGCGTCCCCAAACCCCCAAAAGATGCGGAAGCACCGTTGGACACTCCTGTAGTTTTTGACAACTGTCCCCAGGGGGCGCTAGTCTGACAACAACGACGTTATCGCGTACTGAAGCAAAGCGAGTGAGAGGGGGGGGGAAAAAAAAGAGAGAAAGAAAAAAAAACCCGCTGTATGCGAAGTGGTAACGGGGGTCAACCCGAGATGCACTTACACAGCTCAGAGTAGCGATGGCAGACTCGGCCCATCTGCTGGATGTACCGCTGCAGCACATCGGCCAGCAGGTCGCAGGCGGTTAGCTGAACGGCGTCCCAGCCCAGAGCCTGGCAGACCTGCGCCACCGACACACGCAGCAGCGAGCGGCCATAGCTCTCGCACATCGTCGTCGGCGCTCCTTCAATCCCGCTCAATCGCGTTTCCAAAGCGCGCGCCCGACCGTCATGGTTCAGCAAAGGCTCGCTGGGGCGCGAGCGAAGCCGCTCAAGGGTCCGATTTGGCGCATCTACTTCGCTAGCTGCGGTGGCGCTTTTGCCAGAGTCGCCATCTTGATTCGCTCGCGAGACCCATCCCCGAAATGTTCAGTACGCATGCGCGACAATCCCAGGCGCGCCGAGTGGGCTGCGCTCATGATGCGTTCCCCTAAACTGGGAATCCGGGAGACCGGTACGATTTCTTGACTTGCACCCCCCCGGCCTTCGATGATTCTCGCTCCCTCCGCTTACATGGTTGCGTCTCACAGCACAGACCCAGCGAACATGGCTACGGGGGAGCGATGGGAAGGGGGGACAAATGTGTGGAGAAATGAGACTCCCCTACCTCGGTGACGCCAATTGATGGCGACGGCGATTAAAGATGAGATCACGACGTCGATGCGCGTCACAATTCGGTCGTCCCCGTGCCAGAATGTCCCACTGAACGCTGCATTCTTTCAAGTGGAATTAAGTTCAAGCCAAATATGATCAAATACTCGAAGAATCCGACTGCGAATAATTCGTACAAATAAGACTCAAACGTGTGAACTGACCAATATATGAAATTTAGTAAATTGTCACTTATTATTCGGGTTCCGCACGTCGCCAACGATTTATTTTGAAAGGAGCACCGGGAACAAAAAACGTGTTTAAGATCTCAACATTGTTAAAATTGAATTTGCAATTTGGGTACTTTAGCAAGAAACATAAAGTCAACGCCCATAATATTCATTCACGGGCCAGATCCGCCTGCTTTTGAGATTCATCTTTTAATTTGTCTTCAAACCCCAATTCCGGGGCAATCTATTACAACAAGCAGCAATTGTTGGATTCTCCGGAAACTGAGTGCTTGCTTGTCAAAGTAATTCATCACATTACATTTTCGTTCCTATACTGAAGCGAATTTTTCTCGGTATTTATTTTTGCTGATTAACTTTTTTTTTTACCAGTACCTACATTTTAAAACATACATGTACTTTCTTTCATATCTCGAAAAACGTGTTGCCAGCTTGAAGCTCTTGATTTCGGAGGGGATTTGAACGCAGCGCGCGACTCACGTGATCCCGCCGGCGGAGAAGAAATGCCAATCAAACTCAACTCAATCAGCTAGCCTGCGTTCCGTACTCACGGTCGAAACTTGATCAGATAACATCGCCCGCCGATAAAGGCTCAGCCGGTAGTTCATCTCCAACCAAAAGTCGAGACTTGAACTTTGTGCGTTGAGCCGCGTCGTCCATTCCCCCCTTTTTCGTACCGCCGCGTGACGTCAAAACCGTCGACGACGACCGGAAAGTGGCAAGGACTCACACGCTGTACTTGAACTACTTGCGTAATAAAAGGAGAAGTCGAAGTACCGATTCGACTCCTTTCCATAAAGTAAAATAAAATACGGGCTTAGCTTTAGAATGACCTTGTTTGTCAGTTGTAATCCAAAGTGAAACCGTTCCAAACAGGCGCCTCACTTTTGGTCTCCCAAAAGACGAAAGTCTGGGCACCTGCTGCTGATATTGTACACATCACACACAGCAAGGTATAGAAGGTCCATTTTTAAAGATGTCTGCCTCAGACGTGAACGACAAACGTTCTATGCAAGTAAGAAATGTTGGCTTGCCTTATATAATAATAATAATAACTACATTTTATTTTAAAAGCGCCTTTCATGCCACCCAAGGACACTCACTGTACAGACAATACCATGTAAAAATAATTAGACTGTCCCTACAGTGGCTGTCCTCACAATGTTCAAAAGCAAGTTCCACACCAATGATAATTGATGAAAACATCCCAAGGGTCATTCCAGAACTGGATGGATGACATTTTAGGTCCCACCCATCAAATTGTAAATAATCCACATACAAAATAGTAAAATCTGCCGTTTCTGAGCACATTTACGTGTCCTCGGACCAACAAATCTAACCAATAAATAAATAAACCTACTCAGAGAAAAGCATGCTTGGAAATAGTTTTGAAAATCAGTTTGGAGTAGCTCCGAAAATGCCGTTTTTCTCTGACCAAATTGGATCTCAAATAAAATCGTTCAACTGAAATTGAAGTGGCATTTTTTTAAATATTGTTGCATCGCTGTCTCTTGTAGCGGCAGGAACATGTTATTTGTCTAAATTGCAAAAGTCCGTTTGTGGCTGCAAGCGGATGATCTCGGTCGCCAGGGGGAACGGACGTCACATTCCCGCTCGCCTTTCTCGACACCGCAACAAACTCGCTTCCGGCCAACTTGAATGTGTTCAACTTGTTACGCGAGGGTGCGCCTTTGCCTCAAATCCAACGACGACGTCAAATCAACTTTGTGGCGCCAGACGAGCGTTGGATCCCAATTTCTTTTATTCCATCTTTTTCACTCACGTTAGTCAATACATTGACGGATCACCCGCATTTTCAAATAAAGAGTGGGGAAAAATATTTGAGCTCTTTCATAAACCATTAAATATAAAAGCCCCATTTAAATCATACACAATGGCGACCATTCATCACACAGCTCATCCTCTGAGAAAGAGGCGAATACGAAAAACAAAACAACAACGGGCCCAACAAAACTGCAACATTTGGTACCGCATGTTGTTTGGCGAAAAGGTAGCGTGGCGTCAGTGAATCGAGTCATGAGGTTTACGGTTTTTGCATCGAGTCGCCGAGTGCAAGTCGGCACGGAAGAGTTTGGAGGTCGGGCAGTTGCGCGGTCACGTCGAAAAGCGCGTGAGGAAAGAGTCCACGCTCGCGGTCAGAATGCCATTCTTCTCAAATTGCTCGGCGCTCCTTGTATCTGGAAAAAAAGAAGAAGACGACACTTTTTCAGGCGTCTTCCAAACTAGAAAATGTCAACCATCGCTTTGGGCATCGAGCAACTTTTGCACCGGTTGCACTGGGGCGCTCCCAACTTTTTTTCTTTTTCCCCTCGGTTGCGCCGGCGCTCAAGTTCGTCGCAGCAAACTATTTGACGGCGTCCGATTCGAGGAGGTGCCAACCTACGGAAATCCGCTTCCCCAACCCCCCCCCTCTGGCTTTGACTTTTCTTTCTTTTCCAATTCTGTCATGATAGCGAGAGCGCGCACGGGAGCGTTTCGCTGGGAACTCCTTCGGTGGCGGCCATTTTCAGACGCTTCTTTAGCCAAACGCGTGGAGAAAAAAAAACACGCCCCCCCCCTAAAAAAAAAAAGATGAACCTCGGATGGGATGCCTGGATTCTTAAAAAAAAAAACAAACAAAAACATTTTTGGCATTGAACGAGTTCATATTATTGCTTCAAATAATAAATGACTCCAAATGATTGACGTAGCCGTGACATTTCAAGGATAATGTGTAAATAAATGCAAGACCCCCTCCCTCCCCAGCCAAAACATGTCCGTGGTCATTTTCATGTGGAGACGCGTTCAGGGGCCAAGATTTTAAACAAAACAACAACACTCACCACAGCTCCAGTTGAAGGAACCGCGGCCGTTTTTGGACTCCAGCACGTCTTAATTACCATGACGACTTTAGCAAATGATTTCTCCTCACTCATCTACGCATCGTTGAACAGACGGCGCCCGCCGGACAATCTACGGAGGTGGCGCGGCTCTCCGGTCCGGGATGTTGAAAGTGCGGCGAGAACTTTGAACGGGAACGCCATGTCGACGATGGGAGCCAAGGTCAAAACGCAAAAGGCACGGCTCGTCTCGACTCTTCCCATTTTGTGCCGCCGATCTGAATCGAAGCCACGACGACGCCTTGCGCGGGGGGTGCGCCACTTATTCCCCAAAAGGGTTCACGTTTTTTCCCACTTGGCTTCAAGTATCACGGTCGCCCATCGTTGAACACATCCGACGAGAGAGATCCGACCGACAACTTACCGCTTACAAAGACGGGGAAACGGGCCGCAATGTTCTGGACCTGCGAGTGCACCAGACAAGCCAGATAGTCGGGACGATCCCTGGACTTGGCGTCGCATTGGTGGTAGGGCAAAACTGCGCAGAGGCCCGTCTCTTGAGACCAGCTCAGCAGGTTCTTCTTCTCTTCCGCTTCGGCAGTGAACCTGGACGCCGGGCGGAAGGTTTGAGGTTTCAACCCGTCATTGAGTCGAGTTCCTACTTCTTTGGACCATTGTCGAGGACCCCCCGCCCCCTCACCTTGCGTTCTCCTTGAATCGCCGACTGTCTCTGTAGTGTAGCAACCACTTCCACTTTTCGGTTTTGTTCAGCTCTTGCAGGACTTCCAACAATCTTTTCACCTTGTCTAAACAGACGCCATCAATCAGACAGGGGGCGCATTCCATTGCAATGGGGGGACGGCACTGACATACCCAGGCTGAGGGCTTCGAGGGACGGCCCATCAAACATCACAAAGCCACCGCTGAGGAACAGTTCTTGGTGGGTGAGATTCATCACATCGTGCGGTTCGTCAACGCCGGCAAAGCGCACCTGCGGCGACTTTTTCAGCTCCAGGAGATGTGGAACCTGAGACCGCAAGAGACCGCAAGAGACCCAGATCCGCAGGGGACACAAGTAGTCAAGACTCTGCTCCTGGAAGAACGTGTCCTGGTCGAACCTCGTTTCAGCCGAGCCCGTTTCCAACGTTTCCACCTCGAGAACGTTTGCGTTTCAAAGTCTCCCGATTTCACGTCATTTTTCTTTTCCATTTGCCGATTTGGCTTACAACGAACGTCAGCTTGGTGAAAACGACCAGATTGCTCCCACAAAATAGCGTGACGACAAAGCGAACCGCCACCCCCCCCCCGACCTCGCTTATGAAGAAAACGTACGGCGGGGGGGATTGGCTTCCGTTGCGACCGATGGACTCGGTACGCTGCCGTACTGCGGGGGCGCGCGGTCTGAAAACACGTCCGGTAAACGCAAATGTCGGGTAGTCGGCGGCCATTCGATCGGGAATGGCCGCAAGGAACTGCCGTTCTGACGTACGGAACGGTTCCGTCCCTGGAGGTAACGTGGCGACCGGGTTTGACTGCGCTTCCGTCATTGACAGGCGTACCTCAGAGAGGTGTGCCGAGATGTCTTCGTTCCTGATGATGATGAGCAAAGACGAAGACTCTCCGCCGAGGAAGAACTGGCTGGGCTGTACCGCCGCGTGACCCGCCGCTTCCAAACAAGCCTTTGGAGAGTTTGGAAAGAAACTTGCGGCGCTGCTTGCAAGGGTTCATTTTTCAAAGGACCGCAAATTCTTGTTCCGTACCTTTGTTTCCGCAAAGAAGGCGTCTTCCGACGTCACCACGATGTAGAACCTGTATTTTCTGTCCCGTGATCTCGTCCCGGAAGTCGGTGCGTCCCAGCGATCCTCTTCCGAAGGCCGACCAAGAGTCGTGTCGGTTGTCTCGATGGGACCGCACGTATTTGTCTGGCTTGACTTTGTATCGAGCCACCGTCGAACACTACTCGGGTCAGAACCCTGTGAAGAGAGGTCATTCTGACGCGCTACTGCCTCGGGTCGATCGTCCAAGGCGATGGGGGAGGACCCGGAGTCAGACCGGCCTTCTGCAACGACCCGCCGGCCGGTTTGACCCGCCTTTAGCACGCAAACTCTGCGCGGCGAGCGTTCCGGGACGCTTTTGGGAGAGGCGGCTCCGAGGAGACACCCTGCTTCCGTCCGGTTCCGGACAGACCGTTCGACCGCACAGGGCCCATCCTTGGGCTTGACCGACTCCACATCAGATTCCGAACGATTGAAGGTTTCAAAGTGACTTTGGCCGCCCCGTCGCTGGTTCTCGTCGCGGCCTTCCGCTGAGCCGGCGCCGCGAGTATCTCCCGCCGCGTGGGGCCGGCTGGTTCCGCCGACTTGAACCGCCGATCGTCCACATGGGCTGCCGGGAGAAGAAGTTGCGGAAAGGACCGGCTCCGTTGGGCTCTGGTTCCCAACAGTCTTTTCAATCGGACTCCGAGGGCCTGCGGGGGAAACGCCCCTCAGGTGAATCGTCGCCCCACAGTGGATTCCTTCCGCCGCCTCGTCTGGTCCTTCCTCAACGAATCCCGCCTCAGTTGCAAGTTTTCCAGTTTCACGCTTCCGCTGCTGGCTTTGGACGATGGCGGAAGGCTTTTCGTGCGCTCTGCCGGATCCGGTCCCACCGGCGGCGCCAACAATATGGCCGCTTTGGCCCGCCTTCAGCACCGTCCTTCTGGACGTCGACGGTTCTCGGATGCTTTCGGGGGACCCGTTTCTGGCGTGGTCACGAAGAACCTCTTCGAGCCCACTTGGGGCTTTCGTCCTCTCTCCGGGAAAAAAGGAAAACGGAGCGATCACCCCGCAGGGGCTCTCCCGAACCTTCTTTTGTCCCTCTTGGGCCAACCCCGAGTCGGATCCCAAAGGTTTTACAGTTTGATGCTGAACGAAGCCGGGTCGTCGGTGCATCGGAGCTAAGGGAGCCGCCTTCTCTTCTGCGCTCAGAGGGAGCGTCGCCGTCGCTGCGCACGGGCTTTCTTTCCCATGCGGGCTAAACGCTGCCGTCGCCGAGTTGACCAGAGAGACGTTTTCAGACGCCGAGCCCCGACCGATCAAAGCCGCTTCCGTCGCAGAGTCGCGAGCGTATCCCGAAGCGGCGTGAGCCGCCGCCCGTAACGCAACGCGAGTCGGGGCTAGCCGATTCTCGACGCGTTCTCCGCGAGGTGCCGCGGCGCGACCTCTCTCTGGACAGTCGAGGACAAGGGCGAGAGGCCGATCGCGCAAATCCCGCCCGGACGAAATGCAGACGGGCTTCTCGTCGGATCCTTTCGCAAAGTGACCGTTGCTCCTACGACAACAAATGCGCGTCAGTTGAAGGCTCCCGATCTGCTCCGCTTCGGGGCGTTCCCTCGCCGAGACGCTTGCGTCGCAGCGCGCGGGGGATTCGTCGCGATCGGTCCGTAGAGACCTGCCACCCGTTTCTTCGCGAGGCTCTTTTTCTGGCAAAGGCGAGCCGCTTTCAGGTTTTCGCAGTCCCGTCGGCTCGGCGGTTCGAGAGCCGCCTTTGAAATCCGTCTTGCCCGCGTCGGATTTAGGTTGCGCACGGTCACCGCCGTGATTCTGCGGCTCACTCGAGACCGTCGCCGTCTCTACTCGGATGCGAGTTTCATTCTCTTGCGCCGGATCTGCTCTCTCCGCAGAGAGAATCGTCGCTCGGTTTCCCTGCAAGAAGGAAAACATTTTGCGGAGGCTAAGGCAAATCCTGGAACGGACCCCTCAAGAGGGTTAACTTTGTGACATGAAGGTGACATCGGGACCGACCTGAAACGTTTGTTGCTCTTTGAGTTCCGTCGGTGAGCTGGCCCGGTCCGACGCTTTTGCACCGCGGACTTGCGGATCTGGAGGGAGAACCTCAAATCCATTGGAGGCCCCGGGGGAGGAGTTCGGGACGTCAGAGTCCCGATCCAAAGAGGAGGTCGCGCTCGGGTCCGAACGCTCGCTTTGCTCTTCAAAGCCGTCCGTCTCGAGCCCCGCCCGAGCCTTCGTTGCCACGGCCGCCTCCGGATGAGCACCGTCGGCCGAGCGCCGGTTTGCATCGCGTCCGAGCCCAAGTCAATGAACCTCGCCGTGGAACGGCTATAGAAAAAACCAATCCACATGTGGACGATGAGCCGCATGTCGTCCCTGGTGTCTCGGAGAGAGAAATCCCAGGGGCTGCCAAACAAGACAAACCAGACAGGCGGGAATTAAATCCACCCGTTGAGGCGTCGCCAGTCACCCCGACCGCTTCGGCGCCTACCCGTGCAAGGCCCGGATGATGGTCCGGTCCTTCGGATCGCTGGAAAACCTGCTATCTCCGCCAAAGTCGTACTTTTCTTTCCACCGGCGCGTCACCCGGACCGAGCCGTCTCTGCACACGACGCCTGCGGCGGCGGTTCAACGTGGTCGTCCGCGTCCTCCCGTGACCGTCCTGGTTTTCCGCCGGCCCCTCCAAATCGTCAGCGGGCCGCGGCGTTTCCACCCAGCGCGCGCGGGCATCTGAAGCAATCCGGTCGAGCCGCTCAGAGGGGAGACCTGGAAGGGGGTGCCCGGTAAACCGGGAGGCAGCGAGGCGCGCAGGGGTAACGAGTACGCGTGCTCCTGAAACAACAACCGAGCCCACTCGCCGCCTACCGCGGGAGGGCTTGCCGATCGGGTCGGAGGAAGAACCGACGCTTCACCGGCCACGTTTTGGGGACAACCATTCTTTCTCGAATCTGACGGAGGCGGCGTCGCCACGCCTCGGTCCGATTGTGACGGAACCTGCTGGCGGTTGGCCCCGAGGGCCAGATCCGCCAGTAAGTTCAAAGCATCGGTCGACGCGGTTGAGGTTGGGGTCTTCTTCCTGAGAGAATCGTCCCCAAGACGCTCTTTGACGGCGGCGGCGGCGCGCCGACGGCCGTTGAAAGTGCATCCACCCTGTCGAGACGGACAACGCGCGGGAGTGAAAATCACAAGGAAAGGAAAACAGCAGGCGGCGGCGGCGGCGGATCAAGGTGCCGCGTGGTTTAAAAACAACCAAATGGGACTTACATGTCTTCTTAAAGTGTTCCCGCGAGATGTCCAGATGTTTCCGGAGCGTTTTCACTCTCTTCCACTTTGGGTAAATGGAGGGAGGCCTGCAGAGGATTTCGGCTTTCTGGCCTTGCGCCTCCAACTGGGCTTCGCGCCCGAGGGCCTTTCGGCCCCCTTTGCCGGAACCCATCCGGCATTCCTTGGGGCCTGGTCGAGTCCCCGCCGAGTTCCACAGCGGCGCTCGCGAGGTCGGCGGTTTTCTCCCAACACGTCTCAGCAGTGAGATTTGGGAGCTTTTCGTCCAAGCCAAGCGGATGCGTCGTTGCCCCAGGACCGGCGCGCTCATCGGCGGCTTCTGACCGAACGGGATCCCGCGAGTCCCGAACCGCGCCTCGGTGCGGACTCGCCGTCCGGGAGTCCGCAACGGTCCCGCAGGTCGCCGGCTCGGGCGCTCCAACTGCCTCGGGAGCCGCCGTCGGGCTCGGCAAGCCGTCGACATTTGTCGTCTCCTCCTCGGTCGGCTGAGCGGAGCGCCTGGAGCCGTGAGGAACCAAGACTCTTCCGCACTCGCTTTTGACCGGCTTCAAGTTCCAGCGCTCGGCTTTCTCTCTCGGGGGGGCTTGCCGCTCCGTCCCGACGGCCCGCCGCCTCGTGCCATTTCCCGGCTGCGCCTCCCTCGCTCCGAGCGCTTCCGCGGTGAGCCTTCGGACTTGGCGCCCTTTCACGGCCCACTTTCGGAGCCTCTGCCGGTCTCGAGTCGAGGCTGCCTTTTTGCGCTCGGGCTGACGACTCAGCCGATCGTCTTCCCGAGGTTTTCCGCGATGTTGGAGCCCGGGAGTCTCAAACGAGGCTTCTTTTGCCTCTTCCCCTCCGTTTGAGTGGTTACGCAACAATTTCCTCCGTTGCTTTTTGGTGAGAGGGGCAGTCGCCGGACAACGCGAAGCCCTCCTGCGTTTGGCGGTCGGAGGCTTCGTTGTGGGGGCGGGGCTGACGGGACGCTTGCCGGCGACGCTTTGCTCGGAGGTGAAGCTCACAATCAGCTCTGCCGGCACGCCGGCGGCCCGCAGGGTCTTCGCATTTGCCGCGAGCGTCGCCTCGGCACCTGCTTCGCCGGGACCCGCCTCCGACTTCGGGGGACGGACCGTGATGCGTTCACGGGCGAGGCTCCCAATCGGCTCTGCCGGAACGTCGCGGGTCTGGAGGGTTTTCGCCGCGGGTCGTCGCTTTTGTTCGGGACTTGCAAATCGTCTGTCGCAGGCGCGGCTCCGGCTCGCGTTTCGCCGGTGCTCGTCGTCTCCGACTTCGCGGGCCCGACCGGACTTTTCTCCGTGACGCTTTGCTCGAAGGTCAGCGTTAGTTGCGCCGCGGCGTCAGGAGTGCCAAAGCTTCTCACTCGGGGATCGCGGCTTTTGTTCAGCGCGGCCGTCGCTTCGGTTTTGAGTTCTCCGGTACCGTTCCGCCGTTGTGGGGGAGTCTTTCCACCGATCGGCTGATCTTCCGATCCCAGAGAACCGGCGGCTGGGAGCACCTCGGGAGATGCCGGCGAGTCGCCCGCGTCACGGACGGCGGGTGGCGGAGACGGACTTGGCGCCGGTCCGGGATTTAGCATCGCGCCGCGAGTCCGCGCGCGGTTAGCCACAATTTCACACGGTCCTCGGTTGGGCTCCGCGTGCGCTTTCTTGACCTCGCCTTCCGCTAAACGGAGAACCGGCAGAATTCGGAGGATTTGGCATGAGATGAAGCCGCGGGCTTTGGGCTCTGTGACGATCCAAGAAAAGGGCATTCAGGCAAAGTCCGCGCGACGGTGACGGCTTGTCGTGATCCGCGTGGCCTTACCCTCCATCGCCAACGCTCTGGAAGAGGAGAACAAATGTTGAGCTAGCTCGCTTCCATCCGGCAGGCGGTACAGTGGAACCCGTGCGTCGCGACCGCTTGGGGGAAACCTGCCGCCAAATCCCTCAGAGACCGACTCAAGCGCCAGGTTTTCCTTTTGAGATTTTGTTGCACGGCTGGTTTTGAATGTCAACGGGTCGCAACGAGGCGGAGGTTCCACTGCACAGCGGCCAAAAGGAAGTCGACGCATCGCCCCCGCCTCAATCACCTTTGCTTTTTGTAAGAAAAAGCCACGACGGCAAACGGGCAAGCGAGGCTGGGCGAGGGCGCCGTTCGTCGCGTCCGTCATCAAGCAGCTCGTAGACGTAACACTGCAGGAAGGCGCAAGGGGGGCTCAGGTTGGGACGGCGCTCGTCGACGGTCTCAAAGCGCCATCCTTACTTGGGTTCGCTCGAATGCCAGAGAGAAGCTGGTTCGGCTCGTTACGGAGGCCAGGTGCTGCGACACGTGGCAGTCAAAGCCCGCGCTGGGGGCGCCCGCAGCGCCGCCGCGGGGTTCCCCGAAACTCGCTTGACCCTGCCCTGTGGAAAGGAGAGAGCGTGTCAACTGACGCCGCCGCCGCCGCCGCCCGCCCGTTCCATTTGCCGGTACCGTCGTCAGCCTGATTATGGCGATGTATCCCGATTGGCCGTCCTGCCAGCGCTCCGGGCCCAAACAGTCCGAGAACATCGAGATGTAAACGCCTGAAGGACACCGTCCAAATACAGTCAGACACCAAAACACAACACAAACGCGCCGATTCCGAATCCCTGTGTTTTTGTTTTGTTTCCAACGCATCAGGTTTCCCTCGACAAATGTTTCCTCTGAAAAGTCCAGAGAGTCCCCGAGAGTAGTTTCTCCCGATAAGTTTGACCTACAAAAACTGGGGACCATGTGTAGCATCTGCAGTGTTCCAACAAAACAAAAAACACGTCGAAAGCCTCACAAGGGTCGTACGTTGACCTACCGATGGGGAAAACGAAGCTTCATGAAGCACTTGTGATATCTCTCGACTCTCTCGATGGTGCTCTTGGTTTAAATAGAACACAAATGGATACGAATTCCACAGCATCTTTAAACCAAGAGCGCCACCTCCAGGAGTGAAACGCTAAGCACGAGTGCTTCATGAAGCTTCAGTTGTCCATCACCGCTTTTAGCCGCTCGTCCTGGGCGGTTAACCCGATGAGGACTTCAAATTTGGGGTCGTACCATCTCAACGCTCGGGACGACAACGAGAGGGAAACATTTTTGCAAAACATTCAAGCGACATTTTCCACAAAAAAATGACCCCATTTTTGTGTTGTTGATGTGCGGAAGAAAATCCAAAATATGAACAAAATATTCAAGAAATCTGATGATGCAAATCCGTGCATACCGAACTGCGAATCTGCAGGGGTCCAGTGTACTTTTAAGAATAGGCCAAATATTTTTGGGGAGCATTTGGAAGGATCTGGAGGATTAACATTCCCCAAACAACATTGCATTCGTTTCAAAATGACAAAATGCGTTCTTGCAGATTGTCGTTACTTGTTCAGCGGTTTTGAATGCTCATTTTTATGCGAGACAGCCCCTCACACTGCCTGGGGGGGGGGGGCTGTCAAGTGAGCCTTTGTTGTTGGGTGCAGATAGTGGATCTTTTTGACATGCATTGAAACATGATTTATGAAAAAGGAAATATACAGAGCGTGGTGAAAGAAAGAGGAGTGTGTAAAAGTGATTGACAACTTTGTCACTCCTCACTCCTCTTTCGGGATGGCTCTTATTTTTGCTGTGATGGCAGTTTTCAGTTCCTCAATTGTTTGTGGATTTCCCTGGTATACATTGTCTTTGAGGAAACACCACAGATAAAAATCTGGAGTGTGTAAAAGTGATTGACAACTTTGTCAGACGAGTACAGGTTTGCTGGCAATGGAATGGTGGACATTTGGAACACATCTTGGGAAAGCCATAAATTGACTAAAAATGGACAGAAATAGCTGAAACTCTGGTGAATGGTCTTCCATAAACTGAATAATGTGTGGTTGTAATTTGAAATAAATAGCTTTTTAATCAAAGTCACAATTGACATTTTCATGGGTACGCATCTTTTTGGGTCACCCTGTATGAAGAGAACATATTTGGCCCATTTTGTCCCGATCTAAAATGCAACTTTGGTGCTCCCACCTGCTTAGGAAGTGTGTGTGTGCTTCCGCCCCCCCCACCCCTTTTCGGCATTGAAGTTGCCAATCCGTGAGCTCGGTCGACGCAAGATTACCACGAGGGAGAAAATATGAAATGCCAGAGCGCGCTCACACGAGGGAAAGCAAACGTCACGGCGACACCCGCAAACCGGTCGGGCGACTTTCTTTCCTCATGCAATGTCGTGAGAGGGACTCGAGTTTCAGCAAGTGGCTGTTGCACTCTCTCTTTTTTTGGGGGGCAAGCCTGTTAAATATTGAAGAAAACTTGTCGGAACGTTGTCGCTTTTCTGCATTTCTGCTGCCAGAGACATTTCGCAATGTCGATTGCGGCGGCGAAGTGTGGCCGCTTTTTGCCCGACAACCGCCGCGCGACGCTGGACTTTTGACTGCGACGCTCGGGCGGCTCGTCCCATGCGACTTGGGAGCGACCCCGGGCGAGATCTCGCTTCATCAGTCACACGCTGGCTGGAGCGCAGATGTTGACGTGATTGTTTTGGGGGGGGGGGGGTATACCTACAGGGGAGCCTGAAAAAATTGCACGCTTTCATTGTAGCGACACGTCATGACACATGCCCGCCCGGCGGCACGCAAGAGTCGTCCAAGGCTGCGCCCCCTACCCTACCCCCATATGCATTTGGCAAATAAAGCGCTCAATATAAAAACTCGGAAAACTCCTTTTTGAAACACAATCTGCTTAACTCACTCAATAGCAGCCAATTCTAAACCAAGTCTGAAAAGACGTTTAAAAACGTCTTTGGGAGTGAAGGAGTTAATAATCGCTATGATTGGATTTCGGAGGTGGCGACGCTCAGATCAGTCGTGCGGGGGCGAGCCAGCCGGGATTTGAACCCGAGACCTAGTGCTGATGAGCTGACCGCCATGTTTGTTACTCACGAGGTGTGGTGGAAGTTTTTTTGTTCGTTTTACCCTTGAGGGGGTCTCCCAAGCTGGAACAGGAGCTGGTCCCAGTGAGAACTCCAGTCCGCCCAAGCGCATTGGCCTGTGTGGAGAAAAAAAAAAAAAAGGCGAAATCCAAATGAAAGGAAGAGTGACGCGCTCAAGGAAAAACGTGTCGTGGCAGATTGAGCGCCGACGTGCGTACCTCGTCGACGTCATCAAAGAGCAAAAAGCCAAAAGTCTCCTCCAGGTCGTCTGGTGAATATCCCGCTTGTTTTCTCTGGGCTCGAAAGGCGGCGTACTGAAGCGGGATCCAAAAGTGAATTCACGGCAGAACCCCCTTTCTCCAATTTGCGAACGTTCGGCAGAACTTCAGAGAGCCCTCAAAGAGCAGTCACCTTTTGGTTCAAGGTCGGGTTTTGAACAAACGAAGCCCGTTTGTAGCGGAAGGACAGCTTGGACTCTTCGTACAAGTAGGCACTTCGCAGTGGAGCCAAGATTTTGCGTTTAAAAGCGTCAGAATGTTCCGTGACTGGGATTAAAACATCTGAGTGCGAAAGGGGGGACATGAAACGGAGAAAAGGCGAGGTGCGAAATGCACAACAAGTCAGTCGCGCCGACGTTTGGTTTCACGGGTCGAACTTTGACGACGGAAGGAGCCGATCAAAGAGGCTTCGGTGGGGGGGGCACGCCGACCGTTTCGCGTTTAAGCCACGAAGGCGAAAGTGAAACTTGAACGTGTACTCAACTCGACGCGGAATCGGTTCCACTTTCCATTTCGGAACTCGTCAAGCCTCGCGTCGTCCTCGTGTCCTTCTCGTTGGAAACATGGCCCTCCCGAAACTAAACAAGCCACATGAAATCTTAAATCTACTCCCAACCGCGTAAATCTACTTTCACTTCGCCCCCGCCTGTGAGAGGGGGGCTGGGGGGGACAAAACAAACTTAACTCGCGCACTCACTCACACACACACGAGAAAAATATTGTTGCTCGGCAATTTCCCAAGCCGGAAGTGCGAATCCGGGCCACGTCGCACATCCCCAAAAAGAAAAGAAAGAACACCAGAAAAACAAAAACCAAACTATGAATGCCACTTTTGCTCGTCAATCCGACGTGTGTGAAAACAAAGAGTGTTCCGACGGAGAACGACGCGACGACGACGACGACGACTGGGGCGAGAAACGAAAGCAACCGCGCGTCCATTTTGAAACTTGTCCAAGGCAAACTCGAGCCGTTCGTTGCTCGAGAACTCACGCGAGCGCTCCCACGCCTCGTCCTCCTCCTCGTCAGCCTTTTTTCTCGTCGCTCCTCTCCGACCGTCCCAACAGACGACCGGAACTCCTCAACCGCCGACTTGTGGACTAGAGTTCGATGCGGGACAGAAATGTAACTTCACGTGACTTGCCCGCCCGAAGCACCGGTGGAACAGAACCCTTAAAAAAGAAAATCAAACTTGGATATTTGGATCAAGTGGAGCTCGGCGAAACACAAAAAACGTCAAGAGGACCCGACATAGCCTCATGGGAGAGGCACAACGTAACTCAATTCAAGTACAAACATTAAAAAGCAGTCGCGGGGACTCCGTGACATTTCAAGTCGCTCGGTTTCGTTTCTATTCCTTCATTCCTCGCGACCCTTCCCGACAAACTCTTTTTCGATGTTCGCCTGTTGAGGCGGGTCAGAAAATCTTTGGCCCAACGGCCTTTTTCAATTGCCTAAAAATGACATTTGACACGACCCGCAACGCTCGTTGAAAAAGAAGAAGAAGAAAAAAGAAAGTTTGGCGATGGTCAGAATCACAATTAAGGGAGGATGTCGAAAAGTCGGTGGAACTGGTTTACTTTCGAGCTTTTCTCGATTTGCAAAGATACAAATGCGTTTGAGCAAATTATTCGGGACAAGAATGATTTCTCTTCAAAAAACAGTGACTAAATAAAGACAATTGAACGTCATTGCTTCTACCTTGTGTTTTTTTGTGTCAAGTTGCCATTTTGGAGCAGATCACATACGGGGCTTAAGGGAGGCCGCCACCAACCATGTTGAAGCACTGCCAGCGGTCGAGCGGATTCGTTTCCAGCGAGAGTTGGACAAACAAACAAGACAAACAAACAAACATGACAAACATGACAAAAAGCTGAGAGAAAGCCGACCAAAAAAAAATCCCCAGATATTGTAGTACAGTATTTATTTATTCATCTATTTATAATTCCACGACAAATAGACATCAATGTCACAACATCTGAGAAACGATGAACAACAACAACAAAAAAGACCAAATATGAGCCGAAAGTGCCGGAAAGGTGAGCAAAAGAAGACGGCACGTTTTCCGCTCGTGACTGTCGTAAACCGTGGCTGCGAAAGTCACGTGGTATGCAAGAGGACTACATTTCCCAGAGTTCCGCGCGTTCGCTCGCTCGCATTACATTCATTGACCGAAACGACCGTCGGTGGAGAGGAACCTGAGCACACGCGCGTCGTCCGGCCACTCGACGAGTTTTTTTCGGGGTCGCGATGACGCCCGCCCCCCCGCGAAAAGTTTTCTGGCGGACGGTGAAGATGACGACATGGAGATAACGCGGAGCAGGCCGTCCTTGTACGGGGACATCGGTAAGCGGCTTAGCGCTCCAAATGGGAACTAACTCGAACACGGCTTCTGTGCGCGCCGCAATATACGACGCGCCAAATCAAAACTTCTAAGCTAGTGTGTGCCTTTTTTTTTGTTTTTGTTTTTTGTCGGATCCACTGTTGTGACTTGACGGCTGGCTGCTGTGAACGTGTTTTGATGTACACTCATACCTCGGGTTTCGACCCATAATCCGTTCCGGAAGGCGGTTCGAAAACCGAAACCACGATTTTCGGTCGTAATCCGAGACATTTAAAAAAATGTGAAATTTTGGGTCGAAAACCGATTTGGTCGAGAACAGAGACGTTCGAAAACCGAGGTTTGACTGTACAGTATTTGGATTTTGGACCGTCTCGATGATAAAAAATTGAAAACGAAACTAAAATCGCACTTTGCTGTGAGTGCATATATGTGGTCAACACCCCCCCACACACACAGAAAATTCGATTGTTTCTCAAAATACAAATCTAGTATGACGAAAATAAAATCCGATGACATGTTGGCGTTCCCAGCTCACGGTCTGGGATTCTGGACGGAGCGCTCGGAGGTGCACCAGGCGGCGGCGCAAGGCCGGGCGGCGCGCCTGCGGCAGCTGATCGCCGACGGGGCGGCCGTCAACGCCGCGTCCGCCGACTCCATGGCGCCTTTGCACGAGGCCTGCATCCGGGGGCAGGCGCGCTGCGTGGCGCTGCTGCTGGCCGCCGGCGCGCAGGTCAGAAGGCCCCGCTTTCCACGCCCCATTCCCATGAGCCGGATGGTTCTCGGCCTTCCGCGAAGCCACGCCCCTTGAAGGCGAGGAGAGCGATCGGACGGCCCGCCAAAAATGTTCGCAGCCCAAAAAAAATGAAGACGCTGGAACCTCGGAACCCAAGTGTGAAAACCAAAGCACAGTTTGCTGTGTCAAACCATGGAGAAAACGTTAATCTGTTCCAGACGCTCCCAAATATGAACAACAAAAAATAGCGCCGTCGTGTGACATCCAGAAAACACCGCGGAAGAGGAACGCTCGCGTTTATCGGCCTTGTCAAGCCACGCGACTCTTTCGTCTTTCGCGATGGTCGGGCCGTCAGACCGCCGCCTCATGGGAAATCCCCCAAATCAAATCCAAACCGACCGA
The DNA here is from genome assembly GCA_026261675.1 of Hippocampus mohnikei. Taxonomy (NCBI): domain Eukaryota; kingdom Metazoa; phylum Chordata; class Actinopteri; order Syngnathiformes; family Syngnathidae; genus Hippocampus; species Hippocampus mohnikei. Next base: position 518,881 of record JAKGUB010000330.1, read on the forward strand.
ATTTTGAGCGTCCGAATCCCAAGCCATCGCGAGCCTTGACGACAGTTAGCGCCGGGAGGCTTGTTGACGTCCCGACTCCGCAGGTGGACGCCCGCAACATCGACGGCGGCACGCCGCTGTGCGACGCCTGCGCGGCCGGCAGCCCCGACTGCGTCCGGCTGCTGCTGGAGTACGGCGCCGCCGTCAACCCGCCGCTCTTCACCTTCTCGCCGCTCCACGAGGCCTGCCTGCGAGGTGCCGCTGCGCTAAATCAATCCAAATATAGAGAGTCAGATTAAAATTTTTTTGTGGCGGGGCGGGGTTATAAGTTATTTCTTTCTTTTCTCCTTCCCCATTGGACAGGCAATTTGGATTGCGCAACGCTTCTGATCCAGCACGGCGCCTCCACGGAGGCGCACGACTGCCACTACGGGACACCGCTGCACGTGGCCTGCGCCAGCAAACACTACCACTGCGCTAAGCTGCTCCTCAACGCCGGTCAGTCATCCATCTCCAGGAATTACAAAAAAAAATCAATCATAATAAAAAAATGATGCAGTTGTCCAGTTGCAAGCCGTCACCCGCTTGACTTTTTATTGCCGGGTGTTGAGAACCAAAATTTGAGATTTTGCCGGCTCGCTTCACGTAGGCCAGGTGAGCCGCAGTCGCAGAGGCACTTTCACTTTGCTCAGATTATGATTATTTTTTAATGTTCAGGTTTTATTGAGGATTTTGACTTTTTTAATTTATTTTTTTTATGGTGGTCATTTCTTAGATGTGTAATTTTAGCATCTTTTGCCCATTTTTGGTGGTCTGACTTTTGTTATTTTTGTTTCTCAATTTTTGTCAATGAGTCATTTTGTTGGATTCATTCTGCTTTTCATCAGAATCGTGACCATTTATTTTCATCTTTTTATTTTTTGTTATGTCGGTCAATGTTTGTAAAAAGATTTATCAGGGACTTTGGTCAGACTTTTTGTGGTGGTTTTGGAGTGTCTTTTAAAAAAGAAAAAATGGCCATATTTTTGTAGATTGTATTTTTTTGTAGGTGAGTGTGGGTCAGATTTTTGTAAGTTTTGGCCCCCTCAAATGTAGTCAATTTGTCATATTTTTTGGGGGGGGGTTCAATTTTTTTTGGGGGGGGGTCTATTTTAGTTTCTATGTTTGCCCAATCTTTTGCCATGTATTTTTTCCCAACTGTTATCATTTCTTTTTCCGTTTTTTTGGGCCCCGTATCTTGTTGTGTACGTTTCCCCCCCCCAACACGGCTTGACTTTTCTTTGCTTTCCATCACTCGGAGGCGCGAACGTCAACGCGGCCGCGCTCCACGAGACGGCGCTCCACCGCGCCGCCAAGACGCGGCAGGCGGACCTGATCGAGCTCCTGGTGGAGTTCGGCGCCGACCTGCACGCCCGCGACAACGCCGACAAGAAGGCCATCCAGTACGCGCCGCTTGGCTCGCCGGCGCATCTCTGCTTTCGCTTCTACGAAGGTACGTACGGAGGAACTTGGACGTCTTAGATATATCTACACATATATACAAGGGGGAAAACGAATTTGAGTTACGAGAAACTCTCCAGTCAAGGTAGCACTGCAGATGCTAATGCTAACAATTAGCATTTCCTCTGTTGGAGTGTGTGTGTGTGTGTGTGTGTAGCCATTTGTGTTTTGTCCCGCAGACACGCCGCTGAGCCTCCAGCAGATGGTGCGGGTGGCCCTGAGGAGGATCCTGGGCGCGAATGCGCTCCACGTTTTCTCCCGGCTGGATTTGCCCAGTCGCATGGTCGCGTTTCTGTCATACGCGCCGCCGCCTCCGCCTCCCGTCTTTGACGTCTGACGAGCTTTTTTGAATGGCTCGTGACACACGAGTCGTCATCGTTTCTTTTGGATTGACTGGCAAAGTCCGCTTCCTGTTTTCACTCTTCTTCTTCTTTTAAATGTACAGTGTGTGTCAGTGGAATGGAAGCAAATAAAAACGAGACAAACAAAACGGTGACAAACTGTCCACCAAAATAAAGCATCTGTGGGGCGACGGAGGAGATTAGCGTGTATGTGTGTGCACACGCAAATATATAGACTGTAAATATGTCCATTTGTTTCAACTTTGTGAATTGCGGCGAAATAAAGTTTGCTGCCCGATTGTTGTGGAGATCACCTTTATATTTGGGTTGACGTTGGGAAAAAAAAGCAAAGATTGGCTCACGTATTATTTTGTACGGTTAAGTCTTGGCAGTACAAACGGCAAGCAATGAACTTGTAAATTCAGACGAAACAGAGGGGGTCAAGGAAAGGCACACACAATTATGGAAAAAAATACGCTGAAAAAAAGCTGCCCAAAAAACCCAAACAAAATTGTTCCCAAAGTTGTCAAAAATGATCACACAAAAAAACTGACCAAATGTGTGACCTGGTGGGTCCAGAAATACTGGTCTTACAAATGACACACTAAATGGGCATGAGAAAATTGGACAAAAACATAAATAAAACTGACCCCGCCCCTCAAAATGGGGTGGGTTGTAATAACGCAAAAAAAAACAAGTGACAAAAATGTGAGACATCCAAGCGATACAAACGCCACGATTTGGAGGACCAAAACCTGGACAGATGTCGACAAAAAGTCAGACCACAATGTATGTACTTTGTTTTGAATACATTTAAAGCAAAAAAAAAAAAAAAACCTCCTTCGAGCCGGATTTGAACCAGCGACCTAAGGATTTCAGCTGAGCGCCTCTACAGTCCTCCGCTCTACCAACTGAGCTATCGAAGGGCTGACATAAAGGGCCTCGTTCTTCTCTAATGAGGACAAAGAGGACAGGGCAAAGTCGAAATTCGATGTGGGACTCGAGTACGGTGGGACGTCGGAGCCCACTCGGATTGTCCCAACAACAAAGATGGCTGATTGCGAGACCACGTTTGCTCTTCTCACGTTTTGACGTCCATTTTTGACATTCGCGGGCTGCGGCTGCGTCCAACTTTGCAGACTGCGCCCTCCGACGGCCGCGCGGCGTCACTGCACCGCAGCCGGTTTGAAAAGTCCACCGAAGTCGGTCCGAAACAAATTTAACAATACGTTTAATAAATAATGTAATCAACCCTGATTTCACTATGTATCATGATCGTCATCATTATTCATTGTTTTAAACGTAAGAAACATATCAAGTGGAATCGAACAAAAGAACTACAAGTCCCAAAGGTCCAACCCGGAAGTGGAGCGCCAGCATGATTAATCCCAGCTGCAACGCAATTTACTTCGTTTCAACGTCAGATTGCAGCCGGACAAACATGACAACGATGCAAAAATGAGCTAAATAAAGACAGCCCTGTTCTAGCAACATTTTAGCCCACGCTGTTTAAATTGCCGATTGCGAACGCTAACTGACTGTGATTGCATCGCCATGCGGCAAACATCAAGCACAGCGGACGCAATGCAAAGCAGACAAACAAAGCAAGCGATCGTGACCGAATCGAAAAGCTAACTTGACACATCTGACTTGATAAGAAAAGCACACGCGTAGCTTACCGTTGAGCCATGCCGACGACGAAGCGAGTGTATCCGCTCACGAAACAAAACGCTATTTAGACATCGCGCGAACGGTCACCTGTCAGTGGCAGCCCCGCCCCCCTCTTAAAGCGCCAGGTCAATCCAACAGGAGTCGTTCGATGCAATGCGAATGATTTCAGCTTGAGTGGAAATGTGGACAATGTTGACAGGCTTGCATGCAGTCGCCATACCTTTAGCTGCGGCTCCATAGCTGTCTGTCTGAGACGAGGGGGCGGAGTTATACTCACGTCAGCTGTGCGCTTGGCCATTAAGTGGTATTTAATTTCAGACTCGACGTGCTATGATGATGATAGCTCAGTTTACGACTGCAAAACATACAGCTAACTTTGGTCTTGTCATTGGAACAATCTGGCAACTTTTTTAAAGTAAACTTTCCATTCCTAAACTATTTAAGTGTCCGTTTTCGGTGTCTGGCGCTGCCGTGGCAGGCAAAACAAACGTGCGTGGACCTGTGCAGCGCGCTTGTTGTTTTGTTTCTGGTTTATTTAGAGAGCAACGTCACATCCGCTGTGACGTCTGCCGCGTTCATCTCGCGAGAAAACATTTGATCACGATAAAATTCATTTAAATTAATGCCGATAAAAACGCGCTAAACTGACAGCTCTAATATATATATATATATATCATTTTTTTTGTATATGTATAGTGAGTGAGTGAGAACTAGAGTGGGCTATCCCAACTGTCAGGAAAAAACGCTGACAGCACACTATCACATAAAAATGTCATAAAAACTGATCAACAGGTTCAACTCCCAAATAAATAGATTTCAGACAAAATCATTTTTTCAGGATAGGTTTTTCATATTTTGTTGACATTTTTTTGGGGGGGGCTCAAAGAGTGAACCTGAAAGAAAAGTTAGCCCACTCTAGTATTCTGTTGATTTTAGAGGCACACATTTTATAGATCGGAAAAATAATTTCTGCCACTAAAAACTGGAGTGGGCGAACACTATGGGTGATCTCAATTTTTTATTTTAGGGTTGGGGGGGTGGGGTGGGGGGTCTTGTGGCACACTACCAAACCAAAATGTCTGAAAAAATAGCGTAATAAGGTAACGTAGATTGTGCCATCAACTATGAACAACTATGCCCCCCAACACCATTTTCAGCCCCCTGAAGTGATCTTGACTGATTCCTTGCGGCACATCACACATGTTGCGGATCACAAATCCAGACGACGGTACAGTCCGTCATTTGAAGACACAAAGACACTTTCAAGGACGGAAACGACAGCATTTTTTTGAGGGGGGGGTGGTTGGTTGTAATTTCGTTTTATGTTCAGTCTGCAACACGTGTTTAAAAACATGAAAGGAGTGGTTCAGCCTTCATTCATTCATTCATTCACCTCTACACTCCCGTCTCTTTCCTGTTGATGGAGGTCCGCGACCTTTGCGGCCTGAGGCGAGGTCCCGCCGGCGGACAGTTCTCGTCTCCGTCGTAGACGGCGGACGAGCGCCGCTTGGTCCGCGGGGTGACGGCACCGCCGCCGCCGCCCGGGGGCCTGTGCGGCGCCATGGCGCCGCGCAGGCAGTTGAGCCACTGCTGCTTGTGGTAGACGTCGTCCACGTGCAGAGTGTGCGATTGGCCGTGGGACGGGTCCGACGAGCTCACGCGGAAAACGTTCTTAGCTGGAGGGGGGGCAGAGAGGGCGGGGGGGACATGGCCTTTGAGAAAACACGTGACTTGTGACTTTAAGTCTGTAAAACTGAGACAGACATTTAAAAAAAAAAATCCCCAATTGACAAAAGTCAAAAAGAGAAAATAGTTCATGAAGGGGGGGGGGAACACCGAAAAGCAACAGCACCTATATGATCAAAGGCAAAAAAAAATTACAATAAAAAAACATGGCAATTCTGACAAAAGTTCTTGACAGCCCTTGGCCAACCCCCCCCCCAAAAAATTGACCAAAACATAACAAAACACAGAGGAACTTACAAAATTTGAGAGGAAAAACCCAGCGCAAGTTTGTGCAAACCTTGCCCCCCCCAAAAAAAATTTGAAAAAAGACAAAATGTGACTACCCCCCCCCCGCAACATCTAAAACAATAAAAAGATGATTTTATTTTTTTTAGATCTGGCAAAAAGACAAATGTGACAGGCACACCAAATTTGTGTTGCAAAGGGCACCTTTGTCGGCATTGGCGAAGGCCCCCCTGAAGGAGCCCCCCAGGCGCACTTCTCCGTCCTGCAGGTCTTCCAGCGCCAGGTCGCGCACCGGGATGGGCCGCCGGTACACCTGGAAGCAGCTGCGCTCGTTGCGCGTCACCGGCCGGGTCAGGACCAGCAGCTCCGAGAACAGGAACACGTGCAGCCTCTGCCGGGACAGCGAGCATCCGCGGGGGGGCGGTTACCTTCCGTTTAGTTGCCACGCAAGCGGCCATGATCCGCCCCCCCCATCCCCCCACGTAAAAAGCGGTGTTTGCAAATGTCCCCAAAATGGTGTACAAGAAAGTCGCTTTAAAAAATAAAAAAACGAATTCAAGACCAGCCAATTCCGGACCAAGTCGGAAAAGACGTTTAAAAACGTCTTTGGGAGTGAATGAGTTCAATAACTTGTAACAAAATGTTTTCTCTGTCATCATCCGGACCCCTTATTGAAAATGCCGGCCGTGCGCATGCGTGCGTGCGTGCATTGTTGCGTGCGTTTTCACCGAGCCGCTCTTGTTCCTGAGCTCGCCGTGACACAAGAGGCTGGTGCAGCTGTCAATCAAAGGGTGGCGCTGCTTGTCGTCCAGATACTCCAGCTTGTCGGCGTAGTACCGACACTCGCGCTCGCCTTTCCTCGCGTTGATGTCCGACAGGATCTCTTGGATGATCGCCACCTGCTTGGGCAGACCGCGCGAGACAACGTGATGCTCTCGCAGGGGCGAGGGGGGGTTGGCAATCGCCGGCGCTCTCGTACCGCCCGCTCCAGGTGGGCGACGTCCGGGTGCTCGGCGGGCGTGTGCCTCATGATCTCGCGCAGCAGCAGCGGGTACTTGACGAGGCGCGAGCGCGGGATGTCCAGGAAGCTCCACAGGTCCAGCTTGCGGCTGAAGGGCGACTCCAGGCAGCGCTGCAGGAAGTCCTGCACCCGCCGGTCCTGCTTCTTCTGGTCCAGGAGCGCCTTGGCCGCCAGCTGGTTGCTGCAGTAGTTTCGGTACGCGTTCAGGCCAGGAAGCTGCGGCGCAGGGGGGGGGGCACGGCACACCCACGTCACGCGCTGCAAAAACAAACGGCCGGTCGCGGTCGGCCCGCTCGCTTTGCGTCTCGCTCACCCAGTCGATGACAATTTGTCCCATGTGAGCCACCGTTCCGTCGGGGCTCGTTCCGTCAGTCAGCTTTGTCAAAAGATCTGAAAGAAAAAGAAAAACCCCCCACAAATGAAAGCGGTTTGCATCTCCATCAAGACCCGACAACGGCACCATTTGATTTCAAAGATGCGTCACGAGCCGCCGACCGGCCCGTTTTCTTTGGGGAGGGGCCATCAAAAATGTGAGCTCCAAATATAAGACAGGACGATCTCGGCACTTTCTTTTCTTTGTCATTTGCCCAAACTGACTGCAGCACAACGCAAGCCAGTTGTGCAAAACTTTGCCTCGGATGCTGTCATGCGGCCCCCAAATGGCCAAAGCGAGCAAGCGCAGCAGGAGGAGGGACGTCGTGCGAAATACAGTTTTTTTTGGGGGTGGGGGGGTGGGGGGGGGTCTTCTGCAGTGAGCACCATATTGAAGAGGAAGCGGCCTTTTACCGACCCTCATGCAGCGGGATGTAGGCATCCAGATCCCCGAAGATGTGCGCCAGTTCCTCCTCCGTCATGATGGACAGCTTGAGCATGGGGTCGTGGTACGCCTGAGCCCAGCGGCGGTGGCACGTTACGAACAAGACCACAGATGTTTTAAAGAGGGGTGGGGGTGGCGGCTTGTTCAAACCTTGCGCGCCAGCTGAAGGTCCTCGATGAGATCCTGCTCGCCCCTGAAGAGCTCATAAATAGCCTGCGGGAAGAGGAGCACTCGGGTTACTTCCGGGGGGTGAGCCCCCGTCCGGCCCCCACACGCCCACTCGGAATCTCGGCCTAGTGGCGAGCGACCGCTCCTTCCGGAAGGATCTTGACGCCGTCCGTGTATTGCACTCGAGTTGATTGCCACCCAAGAGCCCCCCTTTTCCCCCGCAACGGCCCCGTTACTGCACCTGCGCGGACGCCATGATGGGCAGCGGCCCGAACACGAACCAAAGAGGAAAAATCAAGTCGAAACTAGAGTTGGAGATAAAAGGGGTGAAAATCACCGCCGGCCGGAGTCGAGAGCTGACGCGCGCGCGGCGTCATCTTAAGCGTCGTACGGACGCGTCGCGCTCGAAAGCCAGCGCTTCGCCGGACGCTGCGGATGGCCGTTCTTTGCCGGCGTCGGCGGTGAAACGAAACAAAGTTGGAATGAGAATTGCGGCAACGTCTCCGATGGTGAGCCGCAATCGCACACCGCTTGAGCACTTCCTGTGACGGAGGTCAGGCGCCACCGCGGGTTCAAGGTCACCTGATTGGAGTTGGACTTTTTTTTTTTTGTGCGCATGTGCAATGTTTTCTTTCTTGGTTGGAGCATTACAGTTTTTTTTTAGCTACTCAGAGATGAAAGTGGACTTTTCTGAAAATCACGGAAAAAAATGTATATATATCTATATATATATAGATAGATATTTTTTTCCGTATATATATATATTTCCGTATATATCCGTATTTTTATATATATATTTTTTTTTCCGTGTATATATATATATATATTTTCTTCCGTATATATATATTTTTCCCCATATATATATATATATTTTTCCGTATATATATATATTTTTTCTGTATATATATATTTTTTCCCCCGTATATATATTTTTTTTTCCCGTATATATATATTTTTCCCCGTATATATATATATTTTTTTTTCCCGGATATATATATATATATTTTTTTTCCGTATATATATATTTTTTCCCCATATATATATATTTTTTTCTCCGTATATATATATTTTTCCCCATATATATTTTTTTCCCATATATATATATATATATATATATATATATATATATATATATATATATATATATTTCCCCCATATATATATATTTTCCCCATATATATATATATATATATATATATATATATATATATATATATATATATATATATATATATTTCCCCATATATATATTTTTCCCCGTGTATATATATATATATATATATATATATATATATTATATATATCTATATATATATATATATATATAACAACCTCCTGTCTCTTGATCTCCTTGGAGGAGAAGGCGCTCTTCTGGTGAACGTCCAGCGTCTCCGACCACAGCATGCTGCTGCGGCGCTTGGTGGGCGTGGGAGCCGCCGCCGTCTTGCCGCCGCGCAGCGACGCGCCCGGAGACTTGCCGTCCCCTCGCAGCGACATGGACTGGGTGGGAACACAAGGATTCGGTCAGCTCTTTCTTTGTGAAGAGCAAAGCGGACGTCGTTGCGCGAGACACTTCCCGTTCGGCGTCGCGCAGGGAATCGACGACGGCAGCTTGGCGCATCGGCGCGCCAACGTTCGGGGGTCCTTCCTTTACCTGGATGGTCTGACCGAAACGTCGCACCGCCGCATTCTTGGAAGGCGATATGAAATTGACGAGAGACGACACTCTGGCCAGCGGTCGTCCTTTCTTGTGCGTCGGCTCCTGTCGCACGCAACACAACTGCGGTCGATACCACGAAGACGTCGATGACCGTTCAAAGAGTGCACGCGTACGCTAGCGCGGCAGAAAACGTGTACTGGGCGAGCACGCGTGGCGGAGATTCCGAATTGCGGCCGCCTCGAGGGGGCGAAATGCACAAAGACAACAAAAGTCGGCTGCGCGCTCTCTCTCACCTTGATGTCGAAACTGGACAGGCTGACCGTGTCGTCTTCCTTTTCTTTGCGTTTCCGCTTCTGTGGTGGCAACGACAATTTCCACGCACGTTTACATGACACGAACAGAAGTATTCTCGCATACGTCTCGTACATAACGGGGGGCCAATAAAAGCTGTCATGCTAAACCGCTTACTTCTCCCTACCTCAGTTTTTGGCCAATTGAAAGTTCAGATTCGATTATGCAATATCACATACATGCATTAATAACAGACAGATTTTTTTGTTTTTGTTTTGTTGAAACCCTGATCTGGCTTAAGCGACACGTCGATAACGTCGATGATGGTCGTGGTGCACTCACTAGACTGAAGTCCCAAGGTGTCCCTGGAGTGAGAAAGGTGAAGGAGCTCCCTCTCTGCAGCAGAGGTCTAATGAGCACGACAAAAACATCACATGACAGCACACACAAATAAGAGTTGCATGCACGCCACCCTGCCCGAATCGCCTTGTTTTTTTGGTGAGTTACAAATGTGATCTCGGTGCATGACAGAAAATGTGTTCTGCTTTTTCATTCTACTAAATGCCGTAAAAATAATGGTCGAGCCTGTGGAATTAAGTGTCGCCATCTAGCGGCGAGCTAATAGAATGCAACAACCCAAACTTGGCGAATTTACCGCCATTTGATGAACGACCACGGGATAAATCAGCTTTAACATCGATTTGATGACGAAATCGAGGCACGTGATCGTAAAACTGTGGTTTCCGGGACGCACTTGAACGCATCTTTTGTCAGCTAGCAAACGGGCACAAAGGAATTCGTTTTTGTAATCTGCTAAAAGTATCCGGAGCATCGGGATAACGCCGTAAAGTGCGCGGCGGTTGGGTTTAAACGCGTTGGCGTACTTTTTGGAGTTATTTCGGCGGAGCGTTCTCGGCGAGGGCTCGGCGAAGCTGCTAGCACTGGCGGTGGACGATCTCGATGACGTCCGACGAAGCTTCTGCTTTTTCCCCAACGCCGCTGCTGCCTTCGCTTCTTCACTCTCGTCCATTCCGCTGCGGGCCTCGTTAAGGGTTTTAAAATAAAACCTTGGCGTGGACGGAATGAGGGAAACAATGCTCGAGTGTAGAAGACACAACGACAACAGACGACGGGAGATGAGTGCACAGTCAGCACGGCGGAAGTTTGAATATGGCGGATTATTGAAAACGAACCAATCAGAGAAGAGCTCCCCGGCAGTGCCGCTTCGGACCAATCAGAAAACAGCTACCAGCCCTGCTGCCAGGCAAACAATAGAAGTGGGAAGTAACTGCTCGATAAATAAATACTGCACTTCAGCAGAATTTGTTTTAATTGTTCTTATTATTACTACTACTACTACCACCATCATTATTATTATTATTATTAGAAGTAGAATCTATCTATCTATCTATCTATCTATCTATCTATCTATCTATCTATCTATCTATCTATCTATCTAGCTAGCTAGCTAGCTAGCTAGCTAGCTAGCTAGCTAGATAGCTAGATAGCTCAATACTGTAAAAAGTATGAAATAACATTCTCAGTAAGCAGTTGTAAACTCCCTACCACAAAAGATTCTAAATTAGTAACCCAAAAAAAGTCCTCATTACTTGTACTGTATGGAAGAAAATGGTCTGATTGAGAAGAAAATGTCTGCTTTTTTGGGGGGGGGCATGTTGACATTAATTTGAAGTAGGAATAAAATTCAGCACCCGCACCAAGAGGGCCTTTGCGCTGTCTAAAAAGAACAACAAATTAAAAAAACAATCCTGATTTTCTGCATCAACGCAACTTCCATGCGGGGAACATCCGCATACTTTATTGATCTTGTGCGAGCAAAGACGCAGCGCTCAAGTCGGACGATGAACAAACGTGTCTTGAGATCAAGCAAGGAATACAACTAAAGTAAAAAAAGATGTTTGGTTGAATGTCTCATTTCAATGTTTGTCCCGAGACAGAAAAAAAAAAGAAGAAGAAAATGTAAATATCACAACAGGCTGGTTGTGCTCTCCATTGTTGTAAAACAGACCGTTGCTTTTTAAATACATTTCTCTGCTTCTGATGGATTTAAAAAATGGATTAAGTAGAAAGTTAGCGTTAGCCACGCTAAAAAAACACATTACAAAAATAGGGCCAAAGGCAACCGAAAGTTAGGCAGAGATACGTAAATACCCCCCCCCCCCCCAAAAAAAAAGCAGTATAAGGATTACAAGACAACTTTATTCATTCAATCTTTTGGCATTTGATCCCTTCCGCTGTATTTCATCGCCTCTAAAATTAGCATCTTCCGCTGCATCTTTTGGGGCACCGTATCAGCGCCGCACTGTTCCGAAAAGCACGTTTTGTCTTCTTAGCTGTCCACAAATGGAACGATTGATTGTGAGTCTTCTCGCGTCCCGCGCGACTTGAAGGCGTCTGTTGGGCACCCGTGGGGGTGGGGGTGGGGGGGGGGGGGGACAATGAAAGAAAGGACGGCAGGACAGCGACTGGGCCCGACACTTGAGTCGGACACGCACTCAAAGGTGAGCTACGTGTCGCGTTCATGCGAGGAGTTGAGAGTCCGCCACCCGGAACTCCGATTTCATATGGTGCTAGAGTCTCCGTACAAACATCTACGTCACCACATGAAATCAGTTTCCGAGTGCAGTCCTTCGGTTGGGAATCCGAGTCTCGTTCTGATGTTCGTGCCCAAAAAAAAACAAAACAAACAAAACAAAGCAAAAAGTGGTCGCCGGGCCTTCTTTGGGGACTCACCTGACGTCGTCCACCGCTTGGAAGAATCTCTGCGGAGGCAAATGTCGCACATCAAGAAACGTTCAACGTGATGGGAACACATTTCTTTGCAGGAATGGTGGCGGCCATTTTTTTTTTTTTCTGACGCCCTCCCTTCTCACTCCGCCCACCTTCGCCTTTGTGGGCCCAGGTCAAAGGTCAACATTTGGACTTGTTTTTTTGTTGTTTTTTTGGGGTCGCTGAAAATTGGATGGCGGCTCGCAAATGGCCGTCGTGCGGACACGGCAGCGACGACGAACCGGCAAACGGCAGTTCAATGTGTCCCAGTTTAAAATGGGAAGAAGAAGAAGCTGATTGGATGATCCGATGCATTCACGGACCCACCGCGGCGGCTCACCTGTTTTCCGGGCGTGGTCTTGAGATGTTGGCGACAGCGAGCGTGATGTCATTTTTGGGTGGGAGGCAAGCGGCAAAATGGACGCCCCCCCCCCCCTCCCCAAGAGATGGCTCGAAGCTTTTCCCACTGTAATATTCAGCAGAGTGCCGCGTATAGACCAGCGGGGGCGCTGTATCGAACTTATTCAATGTCAAACCCAAGGCCCGGGGGCCAGATCTGGCCCGCCGCATCATTTTCTGCGGCCCGCCAAAGCAAATCAAAGATGTCAACTTTCATGACGCTTGCTGAAATCTCGAGCAAAATGTCAAATTCTCATCTGTCATAAATAAGAGTGATAACGGGAAGCATTTTCTCGTTCCCAAACCCCTCATTCCAGCAACTTCAACAGTAGGCGAATAAACCGTTTTTCTTCATATGGTTTCAGTCATAACGGCCCTCCGAGGGAAATTGTAACTCAAATCTCCAGCTCAGCCGTCTCTAAAATCGGGCTCACTCGACGCGCAAGGGAGACTTCCTGCGCCAAGCGATTTCCTGGCGCTGAGTCACCACGAGCAAAGCCGACTCACTTCACAACTTGCGGCATTTTGCCAGCCACGGAGCGACTCTTCCCGAAAGAGAAGCTTCGAGCAAGTGGACCGCGCATAAAACGAGGAGACCACACACCTTGTGGGTTAAGATCCACTGACATTTATTTTTTATTTTTTTTGCAAGATAGAGTGTCCTTTTTTGTTTTTTCAAATTTCATGATGATAAAACACATCACGAAGATTTTCGGGGTCGGGGGAGTTCGTGGCCTCCACGCTCATTTTGATGGCGAAAGAGATCCACTTGACCTTTGACACCGGACTAAAACATTTTCTGCTGCAGGCATCAAGTGAGTCAAGTTCCCCCGAGGGCCCGAGCTACGTGCCCTGCGGTACACCGCCGTCTGATGAGACAAAGTCACGATTCCGCAGCTGCGTTCGGAAGAAATAGAAACACGTACCGTTCGAGAAATGATTCCCTCCTGGGAAGACTCCCTCCAGCCGTCCTCGGCGGCTCTGGCCGAGGAACGCCGAGCGCGTGTGTGTGCGCGCACGTGGCGCGTGCGTGGGAACGGAGACGACGGCCTCCCTCCCGCCGGACCTTCCGCTTTCCTCGAGAAGGAAGCCGTTCGTCCTCTGCTTCAGCACTTGAAGTGAGGTCGTGAGTCAACATGCTGCCTCTCTTGCTCTCGCTCTCTCTTACTCACGGGTAGGGCGAGAGAGAGCGAGAAAACCAGCAAACAGAAGACAACGCGCACACACGCGTGCGCTGAGCGTGACGAAGCACATTTCGCCACCACACAGCATAGCAGGATCGTAAACAAGTATGAATGCTCTGTGAGTGTCCTAAAGAAGAATCTGTACTTTCATTTGATTTTCTTGATGGGAATTTATTTTGACGCCTTACATTTGAAAACAGGTACTTTCGAATCGAAACATAAATAGAATAGACACCATCGGGCATTTAAAACCGCTACATAGCTTCAGTCTTTCAGTCCCCTTGCTAAATGCTAAATCCAATTTCGAGCAACGTCCTGAGCGCAAATAAAAAAAATACAGATGTTTTGAGTACTCAAGTTGTGTATTCTTGATCCTCTGTGAAGAATACCCACAATTAGCGCCGCACTGATGAGGGAAGAGAGAAAGAGGCGTTGAGTCATCTCCACGAACAGTAGCTGTCTCGCTATCTTCTGCCGCCCCCCGGTGGCCAAGGCAGGCACACCAGAAAAAGCAGCACGTTCAACAGAAATGCTTGCGTTTTGAGTTCGTTTCATCCCCCCCACGACCACATTGGTCGATCGGACTGTTCTTAATAGCTCGGCACTTAGCGGGGATGAGACATTGTGACTTACTAGGACTGCTGTCAAAGTGAGCGTTTGAAAATGTGAGCACGGGCAGACTTGTCAAGCTCAAGTGTTGCATGTGTTGTTGTTTTTATTTTTAAAAACACACAAATGTTTTGGTTCCCCCCCCATTCACCCTCTCCACGCGGTCGACTCGGGACGAACGAGTCGAAGTCTTTAACTCCTTCACTCCCAAAGACGTTTTTAAACGTCATTTCAGACTTGGCTGCTACTGAATGGGTTAAACAGAGTCACGTGGAATATGCAATTAGAGGACATTTGCAATTTCAAACGTGCGTCTGTAACTGGCAGCCCCCCCTTGGCTTGAAGCGCTCCCTCAGAAGCAGCTCTTGGTTGGACTGATTTCGAGTTTGTCCCCTTTTTCCCCAGATAAGAATCGATCCTCTTCCCCCCCAACCAGCATTTTCATTGCTTGCTGTCTTTATTTTGTTACGATGAGGGTCCATCGTGGACTTGTCCCTGAAGTTCGAGAGGGCGAGCCGAGTACTTTGGCCGCCGCCGGCGTTCCAGGATTGAGGACGAGAGTGACTCACTTGCCCGCAGCCGCTTCCTGCCGCGTGCCCGGTGCTCGAATCAAAGACGGAGAAGAGACGAGCGAGTCACGTTGCGGTCGTCTGACTCAAGCCTCCGGGAACTCAGCCTCTCGACCGACCGTCGAGAAGCTGGACGTGCGGGACGCGAGCCCGTTTCACAGTCACGGCTGAGGAATGCCAAAGACCGCCGGCTGAGATGCCTCCGCCGTGAATCGCCACGCTTTGGCACCTGCCGCCCCCTCGACCACATCCGACTCCCGCGTTCCTTTTCCCAGTTGGCGTGTGGGCGGAGCTCCAGGAACGGAGAAGAATAAGTCACAAAGCATCCGAAGAATTCTGGAGTCGCTGAGGATTTGTCCTCGGTTGTTGCTACGCGTCGCTGCTTGCTTACTTCCTGTTGTTTCAAATTGTCACCAATGACCGCAATATCTGTCATCATTTCCAATCTTTCCTCGTCGCCGTGGGGAGCTCCGTGAGTGGTGGAATCCACGACGGCGATTTGAATCCGAACGACTGTCACGGCGAACAACCAAAAAATAAATAAAAATCCAAAACAACCCAGACCAGCTGCCCCTCCCCTCACAACGCCGAAGAAGAGTAACGTTGGCTCCCATTGGTCGAGACTCCTGCGGACGACCCAACATCGCACTTGCTCATTGGTGCTCTGCCCTCCCGCCCATAGTGACAAGGAAGTAACTTAAATAGTGGCCGCTATTGGTCAGGAACTCAAGTCACTCGATGTCGCGGCTCCCGATTGGTCCTTTTGGCGTGTTTGCCTTTCCGCCCCAATTCATTGAAAGAAAACCCCGAATTTATGCTCCAAAAGGATGTGCTGAAACATTTTGAACATCATGACCACAAATCACAAGTGGCCAGATTCATTATAAAATGCCAAAAGCTAGATCTTGGCCAACCTGAGCTGTCTGGCGTGGAGTGGTGGAATCCACGACGGCGATTTGAATCCGAACGACTGTCACGGCTAACAACTAAAAAAAAAAAAAAATCCAAAACAACCCAGACCAGCTGCCCCTCCCCTCACAACGCCGAAGAAGAGTAACGTTGGCTCCCATTGGTCGAGACTCCTGCGGACGACCCAACATCGCACTTGCTCATTGGTGCTCTGCCCTCCCGCCCATAGTGACAAGGAAGTAACTTAAATAGTGGCCGCTATTGGTCGGGAGCTCAAGTCACTCGATGTCGCGGCTCCCGATTGGTCCTTTTGGTGTGTTTGCCTTTCCGCCCCAATTCATTGAGGAAAACCCCGAATTTATGCTCCAAAAGGATGTGCTGAAACATTTTGAACTCATCTGTTTAGACAAGCTTATTCACTCTGACCATAAATCCATTGTCTCTATTTTGTTTTATTTTATCTTATTATATTTGATGTTGTTTTTAACGTTGTATCTGTATTTTTAACTGCTTGTTGTAAGGTGTCCTTGAGTTTTTAGAAAGGCGCCCACAAATAAAATTTATTATTATTATTATTATTATTATTATTATTATCATGACCACAAATCACAAGTGGCCAGATTCATGATAAAATGCGAAAAGCTAGATCTTGGCCAACCTGAGCTGTGGACACGATGCAAAAATTCCATGTGTCGGGTGGGCTCCACAAGCATTTCTGGTCACCACAATTTGAACCTCACCTCCTATCGGTGGTGATCTCTCGGGCCAAGAAGCACCGAGCTACATTTACGACCTAAATTTGAATATTTTCTGCATGGGAAAGTTTGAATTTAGTCCCCAAAGTCAATTCTCTTCTTTTCGGAGTGCTTCTCTTGGCTGCAAACGAGATCAACAATAAGGACTGTTTAAATGCAATATTCCTCATGTTGCGGTCAATGATTCATCACATAGAACAAAAATGCCTTTTTTTTTTCAAACATAGTGTAGTTTACTTTGATGAGAACTAACAACAACAACAATCATGGTTCACAACAGCTGGCCGAGAAAGAACCAAGGCAGACATTTGCGTTGGTAGGTCGTGTGTTTCAAACAGTGATCGTACGGGAAATACCGTAAAAAAAAAATAACAAAATTAAAAAGTACCGTAAACTCCGGACTATAAGCCGCTACTTTTTCCCCAAACTTTCAACCCTGCGGATTATTCAGTGATGCAGCCAATTTGTGTAATTTTTCTATCGGCCGCCAGGGGGCACTCGAGTAGAAAAGGTAAAATTAAGAGCGGTGGAATATATGCGTGGAGGAAGACTGCAACTTCTTGTCTTGTGCATCAATTAAATTAGCGTGAACATGGAAAATGCCAAAAGAAAGGCAGATGACGCATTGCTATTCTGTTGCTAGCATGTTGCTAGCGTTTTACTGCCGCGTCACAGGCACCATTTAAGAAGAAAGTTATATTATTATGATTGTTAAGTTATATGATGAAAACTTTGAAAACTCTCTCTTTCTTTGTAAATATGTTGACATGTTTTCATGTGGGCACATGCGGCTTATATGCGGGTGCGGCTTGTGTGTGTACAAAATTGGTTTTCCTCTAAAAATGTCGTGGGTGCGGCTTATAATCAGGTGCGGCTTATATACGGGTGCGGCTTGTGTATGTACAAAATTGGTTTTCCTCTAAAAATGTCGTGGGTGCGGCTTATAATCAGGTGCGCTCTATAGTGCGGAAATGGCGGTACTCGAAAGGTACAAAAGCAACATTGCAATTTTATGAGCAATTACACACAAAACCATTTTTATAAGTTGGTACAGTTTATAAGTTCCCCTCTTTTACGACTTGAGAGGTTGCGTTGAGAACAGGAAAACAAACGACGTTGCATGTAGCTCATGTTTGCTTGCTTTCTATGCTATCAAAACAAAAAACCGTACAAAGTAACAATGCGACTTTGACCGGGGAACCGAACGGACACGCAATCCGTTTTCAAATGGAGGGAGGAAAAGTCAAAAGTGGTCCAAAAAATAAATACTCAAGTAGAGAAACTCTGCCCAAGTACAGCAACAAACGACTTCTACTCGCCGACTTCCCGCCGCTGCTTTTAAGAGCGGCCCGGCATAAAATGTAAAAAAAAAAAAGCGTCGCTCCCTCAACGCCGCCGTCACTCGGCCTTCTTCCTGGCCGCCGCGACGGCGCTCCACACCTCGGTGTAGAGCAGCGTGCCCACGAAGACCACGGCCGTGCCGGCCCAGTGCCACGCCGTGAAGGGGTTTTGGAAGTACACGATGGAGAAGATGAGGCTGAGGAACTTCCTCAGAGTCACCACCAGGGTGACGGTGAGCGAGGCGCACTCGGTGGTCAGGATGAACACGCCGCGGATGCACACGTACCTGAGCGCCGGCGGTTAAAGGCAGACAAGCGGGGGAAACCGGGCGGGCGGGACGGCCGGAAAAAGGATACTGCGTGACCACGTTGGCGAGGAGGTAGAGCCACATGACCGGAACGTTCAGTTGGACCAGCGGAACGAGCACCGGCGCTGCCGAGGGGAGAAAGATGGCGGCAAAAGCGGCGTCAGAAAACGTGAAACGGCGGTCGTTAAGAAGCTTTAGCGTCAAATCGACGCTCATTTCGGCTAGCCCGCCCGCCTAGGGAATATCGTATCGCGCGGTAGCATCAAGCTAGCAGACGAGATCAGAAGGTAAGGTGTCTCCAGACGCGTGTTTTGCGCGCGCGAAGGGAGCAGATGCTTGCATGTTTCGAGTCGCCGCACCACAAATTGATCGATCGCGCCGATCGATCGGCACCGTTTGCTCCGCGGTTGTTTTACCTTTTGACAGGTAACCCCGACATGAAACAAACTTCTTGAAGCAAGCACACGTGACGTGGCGTCTTTTCTGCACAACTGTCTGGGGTGAGAGTCAACCGCAACGGAGCGCTCTACAGAGCAGTTAGCATAAAACCAGGCTTGTGTCAACAATTTGGGACACGTGAGGGGACAAAGGAAGATCTGGTCTGCTACCTCCTGGAACATCCTAAAGACTGAACAGTTGCGGGCGTGGCAATGGAAAAGTTTTTTTTTTGGTACCCTGGGACATATGCAGTGAAACTCCTCTACAACAAAATCGTGTTTGCGGCAAGACATTTTTCACAACAGGGGGTTTTTCACTGTAGCAAATTTGGCCTCAGATGGAAGCACACACACACACACAGACATATGTGTACTCTATTTTTATTCCAATAGTGCATAAGTATGAGCACACACGTATTTGACACTTCATATTGTCAGTGTAGAAAGAAAAAAAGGGAAAGGGTAAGACTTTGTTGTCGTGAATGTCTTTGCGAGGCTGGAGCAGAGAAAATGATTTTGTATAACGCAACAGGGGGGGTTTCGTTGTATGGGGGGGGCAGGAGAATGGGAATGGTGTTCATGCATGAACATTTTTTCACATAAGGGGGTATTTTCGCCCATGTAGGTTTCATTGTAGAGGAGTTTCACTGTACTTTGAAAAATCTTTTGAAGTTGGAAGCTTTTTTTTTTTTTTTTGGGAGGTCAAATGTGTGGGAAAGGAGGCTTTCAGCCGCTCTGCCCCCAAACTCTGGAACTCACTCCCAGCCGACATCCGAAATATCGACTCTCTTCCCATATTCAAAACTCATCTCAAAACCCACCTCTTTAAAATTGCAGATACAGTTTAAACTCGTTGCTTTTTATTATTTATAATTTTATCTGTGGTTTTATTGCTCTTTTTGATTGTAAAGTGTCCTTGGGTATTTTGAAAGGCGCTTATAAACAAAATGTATTATTATTATTATTATAACAAAAAAAAAGAAAAGATACGAGGCTCCTTGAACTGCATAACAAAACGTTCCACCCCGATATGAGCTTTTTTTTTTCGTCAACATGAGTGACTCAAATTGTCATTGATTGCATTTGGAAGCAAGGGGGGGGACGGGGGGGGGGGGCGTCAAATGAGATGTCGACGACGCAAACAAACGTCTCAAAGTGACGCTGACGGCGGGTGTGCGCGACTCACTGCTCTGACTGAAGAGGACGCAGTGGTTGTAGATGTCCGTGGAGAGGAGCAGGAAGCCCGGCAGAGGCAGGAAGTGCTGCAAGGGACACGCACACACACACACGCACGCACACACACACACACACACACACACACCCACACATACACCCCCCCCCCACACACACACACATAGCCACACATCCCCCCCACACACACACACCCACACATACACCCCCCCACATACACACACATACCCACATCCCCCCCCCACACACCCACACATACACACCCACATACACCCCCCCACACATACACCCCCCCACACACACACCCACCCACACACACATGCACGCACACACACACACACACACACACACACACACACCCCACACCCACACACACACTCACATACACCCCACACACACACACCCACACCCCACACACACACCACACATACACCCCACACCCACACACACACTCACATACACCCCCCACACATACACACCCACACACACCCACACACACACACACACACACACACACATACACCCCCACACACACCCACACATACACCCCCACACCCACACACACACACACACACACACCCCCACACATACACACCCACACACCCCCACACACACACACACAGCCACACCCCCACACACACACACACACACATACACCCCCACATACACACACATACACATCCCCCACACACCCACACATACACACCCACATACACCCCCACACATACACCCCCCACACACACACCCACCCACACACACACACACCCACACACACACACACACACACACACACACACACACACACACCCCACACACACACATACACCCCCACACACACCACACATACACCCCACACACCCACACACACACTCACATACACCCCCACACATACACACCCACACCCCCACACACACCCACACATACACACCCCCACACCCACACACACACCCACATACACCCCCACACATACACACCCCCACACACACACACACCCCCACACCCACACACACACTCACACACACCCCACACATACACACACACAACCCCCCACACACACACACCCACACACACACACACACACAAAAAATAATAATAATAAAAACAAGAGCAATGTCAAAGAGGCAGAACCCACGGATGACGTCATTGGTCAGAAGGGGTCCAGAGCACTCACGTTATAGAAAAGCGCCTCTTTGGAGTGCTTGCCGTGCTTCTTGTACAGCGTCTCCTGGAAAATTCCCATGCGTGCCGACATGATCAGAGCAAACGTCAACATGCCGATTCCTGAATGGACGACGAGCGATCCGTTGGTCAGTGGATGGGGGCAAACGCGAGATCGCCGATATCGCGAGCGATACTGTCGACTCGACACAAACACGCGAACTTGACTTGTGAGCTCGGTCGCAGAACAAAGTGAAGTCAAAGTACGGCCGGAGCGTTTTAGTTTCGGGGGGTGAGGGGGGGGGGCAACCTCACCGACAAGCCACCACACGAAGGCGTAGAGGCCTCCCTCCTCCCGGCCCTCGCCGGCCACATTCTGCACAAAGACAAAAAGTCGGCAAAGAGAGAAAAGGCACCCAAACGCCGACTTGTCCCGAGACCGCGCGGCCGACTCACCACTTGCTTGGCGGACATGACGGTGCAGATGAAGATGCCGGCGGAGACAAACGCGATGGACAAATACTTGCTGGGCGAGTACCTGCGGAGGGACCAGAGCCGAGAATCCCCAAAGGTGGCTGGCTGCGAGGCAGCGCGGGGGAGGGGAAGCGCGAGGGGGGCGCTCGCTCACCTTTTCTTCAGAAGGACGATGCCCAGGACCATGTTGGCGATGAGAGAGCCCTGCAACAACACCCCCCCCAGGCACCCCCCAGCATCACATCAGAACTGAAAAGCGGGGCTTCGATCAGAATACGTCTTGACGTGGAACCGGTCCAAAACCTCAACTTGACTTTCATCGCGCTATTGTTTAAAAATATAAAATAAAAAAAATTAGCTTGTGGTCATGCCCAGAAATCAATTGCGTCGGGCAATCAATTATTCCCATTGAGGGAAGGTGGCGCCGAGGCCAAAGAACTCCAAAACAGGGAACCAGCGAAGGACTGATAATAATAATAATAATAATAATATTCCATTTTATTTTGTGCTCTCTCTCTCTTTTACGAGTGCCAGTCAAGAGGTGAGCGGCGGCGTTGTGGCGCAACTGGAGATGCCGAATGGAGGATTGGCCCATCAGTTTACTTATCTGGGGGGTAAGTCGAGAAAAAAAACTCCAAAAGCAATTTTGGAGTTGGCACATTTTAAGCAGCATAAAAAAAATCAAACTCAACAGAATTGATTTTTTAAAAACGGTTCCCCGGTCAAGTCATATCGCATCGATCCTAAATCACGACTGGTCCGAAACGTCTCCGCGCCGCGATGACAATTGCGCGTTTCTTACCGATCGGAAGATCATGTGGAGCGGCATGGCGATGTTGAAGTTGAGGGCGTAGTTGTTGATCACGCTGACCGTGAAGAACATGGTCACCATGATCACGTAGTTGCTGGGGGGGGGGAGATGACGTCACGCCAGCTCTGACACACGCCGGCTGGTTTTGAAAGGCTCACCTGATGGGGATGGCGGGCTTCTTGGTGCCCAAACGCGTCTCGAAGACGAACCCCTCCAAGGCGATGAACACAAACTGCGCAAACGTCACGATGTTGCCGCATCCCGGGAACTCTCTGGGGGTCAAGTCGCATTGATTTCAAAAGAAAAAAAAAACTAAAAAGCTGGGCTCAGGGTATAACCTGGTGACCCTGTTCCAACTTTGAGGGCATGACCCGACGGGGAGAGGGCGGGGGGTCGCTTGTCATGTCGCAAACTGCCGATTCATCAATGACGTCATTAACCGGATCGGCAAAAGTACACATCCGACAGATGGACTTCGACAGAATGCACATTCGCCCCACCACCAGTTCGTGTCTTGAGACACTCGAAAAACGCGTCACAAAAATTCGAGTTACAAGTTGGCTCATGTGACGGAGGTACCGTCGACAGTCGACAGTCTGCGACGCAGTTCGAACGATTGATTGGCTTTTTTGGGGGGGGGGGGGTGCAGGGTCGAAAGTGCGGGAGGAGCGAGCGCGGCGTGTGCGTGGCGCTCACCTCACGAGCAGCTCCAGAGAAACCACATTGCTACAACATCCGACAAAAACCAAAAGAATGGCACAAACGGTGCCCATGGCGGCTCGCCGAAACGCAACTTTTAGTGGCGAAGCGTGAAGGGAAGCATGCCGGCCGTCAAGCCGCAGTTGGAGTTCGCTCTGGAGGCCGCCCCCGGCTGCTTCGACGCCAACCGAACTGAACTCTCCCGGACACGTCGAGTGCTGCGCGCTTCCGGGTTCCCGGAGGCTCATGGGAGTTGTAGTTCAAGACTCCCAAAATCAAAGGCGAGACATCATTCGCGCCGGTTATGTGAAATACTCGCACTTTGAGTCACAACACGACCTCGAAATGTGGGAATGCCATCTTCAGACTCGTGGGGCATGATTGTAAGGACAATTTGTTTTCGGGGGCACGTCCCCATTTTAAAGGAAATTCCGGGTTCCGGGTTCCCGGAGGCTCATGGGAGTTGTAGTTCAACACCCCCAAAATCAAACGCGAGACATCATTCGCGCCGGTTATGTGAAATACTCGCACTTTGAGTCACAACACGACCTCGAAATGTGGGAATGCCATCTTCGGACTCGTGGGGCATGATTGTAAGGACAATTTTTTTCGGGGGGGGGGGGCACGTCCCCATTTTAAAGGAAATTCCAATCAGATTGCCCATTGGTCAAAGTCGAGTTGCCCACCACACTGAACGTCCTTTCATCGCGGGGGTGGGGTGTTCGGAGCCACCTGTGGATGGTGAAAATCAGCGTTCAAAAGTCACCCCCCCCAAAACTCCACGCAAACTCGAGGCCCGGGGGCCAGATCAGGCCCTCCGCGTCATTTGAAGTGGCCGGCGAAACAAATTGTGCGTGACGACTTCTGTGACCCTGACTGAAGTCCGTTCCCAAATGTCATATTGTCACGTGAAAGAAACGCAATTTTGCAATCCTTTTTAAGATAAGATAAGATAAGATAAGATAAGATATCCTTTACTTGTCCCACAATGGGGAAAATGTACAGCTTACAGCAATAAGATTGTAGGAAGAAAGAAGAAAAACAAAGTGTTTGCAATATAGAGATAGAGATAAGGTGGCTGTGCTGTTGACTCTTGTTTTCCACGTCATTTTAATTTTTTTATCCAGCAGCCCTTTTCGTTAGCTTCTTGACACTCACTCGTACAAACAACAAACAAATAGTTTGACTGATTTCCAAACGAGTGACTCGTCCATTTTTGTGTGGACAATAACAGGAAGTGACACTTGTTTTGGTTTTCCTGTCGGGACGGCCCCCTCCGAGGAAAGATGTTCACTCACCTGACGTAGAACACGGGTTGCCCAAAACGCCGGTTTCTGACGACAAAGCGGAGAAAACGGATCATTTTGGATTGAACCCCCCCCCCCCCCACAGCCCCCCAAAGCATGTCAAGCAGAAGAGGGCCTTTGCAGTGAGAATATAACCCCAAACCATTCAACGGCCCCATCTGCTGGCGCCTGTGAGTCATTACGCGTCGTGTCGAAACTTGAATTTTGGCATTCGTCGTCTCGGCTAGGCTAGCTTAGCTCAAGAGAGAGAACGTGAATCGTTGGCACGGCAGGGAAAGAAAATCAATCAAACCGAGACGATGCAAACGCAATCTCTTCGATGGTCTTCCCCTCGTCAGGTGACGTGCCGCGCCGGGAAGGTCAAAGGGCAAGCGGCCCCGGATGTGACCCGCCAAAACCAAAGCAAGCGCGGCTGCGACAATTCAGAGGCCACACAGAAGTTGCAAGGTAGTTCTGCTTGATGGATACATTTAATTTATTGCCTGGTTTGGATTTTGAATCGATAGTACATTCCGAAAAAAAAGGAAACTTCATCTTAGCGCTATCGTGGTCGACTTTGTGTTCTCGAGAAGTCCCGACCCCGAGGTCGCAGCGGTGGCTGGCGGCGCCTTGCTAACAGTGCTAATAAGAGCTAGCTTAGTGCTGCAAACTTTTGCTGAAGCCCCGTGTGCGTTCGCGCCGGTTCGCCCATCGGCGCCGTCGGCGGTGAAATGAGGCTACATTCGACTCTTGCTCGCGATTTAGAAACGGCAAACTCCTCCCTGAAGTGCACAAATGAAGGTCGGGGGCGGGGGGGGGGGGACGAATGTGGGTTTAGCGTTCACGTTGGACATGATTGTCCCTTTTCTGCCTTTGGCATTTTTTGTCCTCGTTCGTCAGCGCCGCAGGCGGGCGGGGGGCAGGGGGGGGGTCACCACTCTGTTTCCCGGGATGGTGGCGCCCACGAAATAGGCGAGGTTGAAAGACTCGTCGCGTTTATTCTTCTTTCAGCTGCTTTCAACGATCCTTTGCGCGCTCCACTCGTGGGCCAAAGCGTCGTCATGACAACTCGTCGAAAACAAAATGTCAAAAAATTTGTTTGCAGCCATGAAAGCTGAAAGCTGAAGCGAGCCCACTCGGTGGCTCAACTCTCCTGGCAAAACGCGTCCGTCCGTCCGTCCGTGGCTGGCGGTGATTTTTGCATTTTGAGCAGCTCTCGTTTCTGCGGCCTTCCAAAATCGCTCGCTTTCGACCTCTTTTACACGCACACACACACACGTCAAACATCGGAGACACAACAACGTATTGCTGTTCCGAGTGCATTTTTTGTTGAGGGGGAGATGGACGTATAGCACCATTCAAAGGGCCGCCGCCGCCACTTGGGGGGGGGGGGCAAGAAGGAGCGGGCACTCCGCCGCCACTTGTGCAAAGGTCGACCGCGTCCGAGTTGGCGATACAGTGCAAAGGGTTGGCAATGATAGCAGGACGACGAAAACTGCTGACAATACCGAAAAGGGGGGCAGGGGTGAACTTCACCCTGGAGAAGCCAAGAACCCTTTTTTCTTCTTTGGAAAATGAGGAATTAAACCTGAAATAGGATTTGGGCCAAATTTGAGTGGCAGAATTTAGAGGGGGGCCAAATTAGACCCCGGGGGGGGGGGGGGGGTTCTCAGGGTTAAATGGCATCCTGCCCGGGCGGCCTTGTGGCAAGACTGTCACCTTCAAAGAACACTGCAGCAATACACACACACACACACACACATACCCCCCCACCCCCCCCACACATACCCCCCCCACACACACACACACAATCAGCCCTGCCGTGCATGTTTTTGGAATGTGGGAGTACCCGGAGAAAACCCACACTGGCACGGCGAGAACATGCCACCTTCACACGGGGGAGGCCGCAACCGGGATCGAACCTCGCACCTCTGCCCTGTGGGGCGGACATGCTAACCAGTGGCCCACCGTTCCACCTCTCTCTCTCTAAATGGGGGGAGAGAAAGAGAGCGAGAGAGAGATTGACAGAAGAAGGCTGTAAAAAAAAAATCTCCTTTTAACCTTCCGCTAATTTCATGAATATCACAAAATGCATCAAATAAAACGACAGCGTGCAATATGGAAGAGGAATACAGATGAGATGCGAAGAACCAAACACGCCATTCACGGAACGAGTGCGGCGCGCCCAAGGAGCCACCCGACGGCCGTTTTCAATTGAAAAAAGTGCAAATTGAAAGCGCATTTGGAAAGGGGGGGGGGCGTTCAATTCAGCGTCTTTGATCTCAACTCATTGACTGCGCATTTTTGGCCGGGGGGGGGGGGGGCTCCGACGCGGCGGTGACGCGTAATCGACCCGGTTTGGAAGCCCAGCGGGAATTGAAAAGAATCCGAACATTCAACAACGACGGCAAATTGAGCCCAAAAGAATTTTTCCCCAATTGATGTTGATGGCGCGCCAAGTTCCAGCCTCGCCGCCGCCGCCGCCGCCGCCGCCGCCGCCGCTGGGAGTCGGATCTGCAACGGTTCAAAAGCAGAGCTACAAAAGTACAAAATACCCCCACCCACCCAAAAAAAAAAAGGCAAATTGAAGAGCTGGAAAATGTCACCAGAGAAAAGCGACGAGGAGGAAAAAAAGAAGCTCAGTCCTGCAAATGACAAAATCTGCAGGCAAAATCAAAAGCGTGTGCAAAGGCGTGCACGCTTGTGTGCACTTTAATGCCCGAGAGCTTCGGTGAAGGATGGCAAGCAATCGTGCGTGTGCTTGTGTGCGC
Organism: Hippocampus mohnikei; assembly: GCA_026261675.1. Lineage (NCBI taxonomy): Eukaryota > Metazoa > Chordata > Actinopteri > Syngnathiformes > Syngnathidae > Hippocampus > Hippocampus mohnikei. Next base: position 545,990 of record JAKGUB010000330.1, read on the forward strand.
GTGTCACACACAGTCCGACAAACGTCGGAAAGAGTTCCTCAGGATGGAGAGTCCGAGTCATCGGTCTCCAAATCAACGTTCAGATTGTGCGTTGCGTCCGTGACCAAAACAAAGAAAAAGCAATGCAGCGCGAGGAAGAGGAGGAGGAGGAAGAGGAGGAGGAGGAAGAGGAGGAGGCGGCGCCGCTGTCAGTTTGGGACTTTGTCTCCTCCTTAAGTGCTCGTGTGAAGGCCGTGATACTTTGGGACGCTCACGTTCAATATTGCACGACTGCAGTTTGCAGAGTTGCGGCTGAAGGGAGGGAAAGGAGGGGAGCGCGGAAGGAGGGGAGGAAGGGAACAAGGAAGGAAGGCAAGGAGGAAGGAAGGAAGTGATGAGTGATGGAAGGAGTGAGAGAAAGAAGGAATGAAGGAAGAAAGCTAGGAAGGTAGCGAAGACCAAAGCCACAGAAGGGAGGCAGCACGGAAGGAGGGGAGGAAGGAAACAAGGAAGGAAACAAGGAACGGAAGGTAGGAGAGAAAGAAAGGACTGAAGGAAAGAAGGAGAGGGTCCGGGGGGGTGGGAAAAAAGAAAGGAAGGAAGGAAGGAAGCAAGGAAAGCGAGGAAGGAGGGAAGGAAGGTAGGAAGGTAGGAAGGTAGGAAGGTAGGAAGGTAGGAAGAAAGGTAGGAGAGAAAGAAAGGACTGAAGGAAAGAAGGAGAGGGTCCAGGGGGGTGGGAAGGAAGAAAGGAAGGAAGGAAGGACGGAAGGAAGGAAGGAAGGAAGGAAGGAAGGAAGGAAGGAAGGAAGGAAGGAAGGAATGAAGGAAGAAAGGAAGGAAGGTAGCGAAGACCAAAGCCACAGAAGGGAGGGAGCACGGTGCAAGAAACGAAGGAAGGACGAAAGAAAGCGAGGGAATAACGTGACAAAGGAGGAAAGGAAGGATGGCACTCGGGGAGGGGGGGACAAATGATGATGATGAAGGACGCAATGATGGAAGGAGAGAGATGCAAGAAAGGAGGGAAGGAAGAAAGGAAAGAGGGAAATAAAAGGAAGGATGGAAAGAAGGAGAGACGGAAGGAAGCTCGGAAAGAAAGGAAAGGAAAGCAGGATGGAAGGCAGCAAAGAATAAATGAAGGAAGGAAGCCAAGGGACAAAGGATGGAAAGCGGCAAAGGGGAAGTACCTGAAGGAAGGAAGGAAGGAAGGAAGGAAGGAAGGAAGGAAGGAAGGAAGGAAGGAAGAAGGAAGGAAGGAAGGAAGGAAGGAAGGAAGGAAGGAAGGAAGGAAGGAAGGAAGGAAGGAAGGAAGGAAGGAAGGAAGGAAGAAAGGAGGGAAGGAAGGAAGGAAAGAGGGAAATAAAAGGAAGGAAGGAAGGAAGGAAGGAAGGAAGGAAGGAAGGAAGAAAGGAAGGAAGGAAGGAAGGAAGGAAGGAAGGAATAAATGAAGGAAGGAGCCAAGGGACAAGGAAGGAAGGAAGGAAGGAAGGAAGGAAGGAAGGAAGGAAGGAAGGAAGGAAGGAAGGAAGGAAGGAAGGAAGGAAGGAAGGAAGGAAGGAAGGAAGGAAGGAAGGAAGGAAGGAAGGAAGGAAGGAAGGAAGGAAGGAAGGAAGGAAGGAAGGAAGGAAGGAAGGAAGGAAGGAAGGAAGGAAGGAAGGAAGGAAGGAAGGAAGGAAGGAAGGAAGGAAGGAAGGAAGGAAGGAAGGAAGGAAGGAAGGAAGGAAGGAAGGAAGGAAGGAAGGAAGGAAGGAAGGAAGGAAGGAAGGAAGGAAGGAAGGAAGGAAGGAAGGAAGGAAGGAAGGAAGGAAGGAAGGAAGGAAGGAAGGAAGGAAGGAAGGAAGGAAGGAAGGAAGGAAGGATGGAAGGAAGCTTGCATGCGCCTGGACAGCAAGTTGGCGAGGACCTGACTGAGGTAGAGACCCTGTTTGGATTGGCCGGAGCACAAACGCCAGCGAGCAAGCGAGCGAGCGAGCGAAGAAGGCAAGCGGGAAAGCAAAGCAGGCAGGCATGAAGAAACCACGGCCGCGACCTTGCAAGTCTTCCCTTTGGATTTGGATCGTCCCGAAGCCCAAAGCGCCGCCGCCACCGCCGCCGCCCCGTTTTCAGTCGCGCCTGCCGGCTCGTGCGTCTCGTTTCCCTCCCGACGGCGCAATTAAAGGCACTAGCGACTTCCCGCGCGAAGGATTCGAGAGCGCGCGTCGTCCGTCTGCCGTCCCGAAGCAAACCCGATGCGCGGAAAAGGGGAAGCGAAGGTTCCGGCCCAAGCGGCGACTTCAGGCTCATGCGCTGCGCCCTTGCGACCGACTCGGCGGTTAAACGCGGCCGGCAAAGTGCTGACTCGGACTTTCTTAAAGTGGCTAAGCTGGCTTCGGATTATACGTAGCGCGACGCTTCCCTGACGGAAAAAAAAAGGACACTGCGGAGTGCCTGAGTTGCAACGAGCTGCGTACTCACGTCATGCATTAAATATGCGGCCCGCGTTCCGGAACGCGGGTTGGCTTTTCTCATGCTACGGTCTCGTTTCGGAGGCGCGCCCTCCTTTGCGGCGGAAAGCGGGGTTTCCCAAGACGTCCGCGGGCCACGGCGATCCGGATTGCCGGCGGCCATCTTTTCCGCATCCGGCTCGGTCGTCTTCCGATAAGGTGCTTTTTTTTTGTAGAGAAAGCGAAGCGGTCGCGGTCCAGATCCGCAGTCCAGATCAAGTCGCCGCCGACTTTTCCGCCGCGGGGGGTCTCCACATTCCATGCGTGATATTGCCCGACGGGACTAGAGTGCGCTCCGCATCCGAACGCCGAGTCCAGTCCACGTGGGGTGATGGATGCTTCTTTAGTAGGGAGGGCGTCTGGGGGTAGCAGGGTTAGCAAAATCCATGAGCCTACATCTAAGCGTGGTCTACCGGAAGCTTCTTCTCGGCAGCGCCGGCCCGGCGCCTTAAACGTCCGTGAGCAGCTTGTTGACGCAGTTCCGCTCGGCGACGAGGCAGTTGCCAGTTCTGAGGTTGGCCTCGCGGAAGTTGTCGATGCTGTTGTTGAGGTCGCCGTGGATCTCCATGTAGTCGGACTTGCCGACCAGGGAGGAGCCGCGGCGGCTGGAGTCGGCCTCGGACGGGAGGTCGGGCCGGCTGACGTTCAGCAGCTGGGCCTGCTCCTCGCCCTCCGTCTCGCGGTGGTAGAAGTAGTTGAAGTTGGAGACGATGACGGGCACGGGCAGGGCGATGGTCAGGACGCCGGCGATGGCGCACAGGGAGCCCACGATCTTGCCCCCGATGGTGACCGGCACCATGTCGCCGTAGCCCACCGTGGTCATGGAGACCACCGCCCACCAGAAGGCGTCGGGGATGCTGGTGAAGTAGGACTCCTTCTCCTCGGCCTCGGCGAAGTAGACGGCGCTGGAGAAGAGGATGACGCCGATGAAGAGGAAGAAGATGAGCAGGCCCAGCTCGCGCATGCTGGCCTTGAGGGTCTGGCCCAGGATCTGCAGGCCCTTGGAGTGGCGCGACAGCTTGAAGATGCGAAAGACCCGCACCAGACGGATCACCCTGAGGATGGCCAGGGACGTGGCCTGCTCGCCCACCCCCTCGGCGTCGGGGTCTTCGGCCAGCTCGGTGCCCAGCGTGATGAAGTAGGGGATGATGGCCACGATGTCGATGGTGTTCATCATGTTCTTGAAGAAGGCCGGCTTGCTGGGGCAGGCCAGGAAGCGCACGATCAGTTCGAAGGAGAACCAGATGATGCAGAGGGTCTCGATGACGAAGAAGGGGTCGGTGAGGATGTTGGGCTTGCGGTAGACCGTGCCGTTGCCGGCGGCGGCGGCCTCCGGGCGACCCGCCGGATCCTCCTTGAGCTGCGGCAAGGTCTCCAAGCAAAAGATGACGATGGAAATGAGGATGACCATGACGGACACGATGGCGATGCCGCGGGCCGGCCCGAGCTCTCCGGGTGCTCGAAGAGGAGCCAGATCTGCCGCTGGAACTCCTTCTCGGGCAGTGGGCGCTCCTCCTCCCGGATGAAGCCCTCGTCTTCGCGGAACCTCTCCATGGCCTCCGCCCCCAGCTCGTAGAACTTGATCTCCTCCGAGAACATGTCCAGGGGCACGTTGACGGGCCTTCGCAGCCTCCCCCCGGACTGGTAGTAGTAGAGGATGGCGTCGAAGCTGGGCCGGTTCCTGTCGAAGAAGTACTCGTTGCGCAGGGGGTCGAAGTAGCGCATGCGCTTCTTGGGGTTGCCCAGCAGGGTCTCCGGGAACTGGGACAGGGTCTTGAGCTGCGTCTCGAAGCGGAGGCCGGCGATGTTGATGACCACCCGCTCGCAGCACTCGTGGTCGTCGTGGTCGGGGGGCCGGTAGGCGTCCTGGGGGTGGCCCGCCGCCGCCGCCGCCGAGGACTCGTCTGCGTTGTCCCCTGGGACCACCGTCATTATTTAGGGGGGGGGGGTACGGCTCGCAGGCGCTCGTTAGTCTGCCGGGGCGGGCGTCGGGGGCGGGTGAGAACCTTGTCGGCTTCCTGCTCCCCTTAAAGTGCTCGCGGCGGCCCCCCACCCCCAGCGCACGAGGGGCTGCTCGGCGGAATTTGCCTCAGTGCGGCTCCACTGCGGTTCTCGCTGACTTGACCATTGCTGCTCTCCAACACCGCTGAGAGAGAGAGAGAGAGAGAGGAGGGTGGGGGGGGGGGGCGGGTGGGGGGATAATGGGATCAAACAGGGAACGCAGAAAGATTTCTGCCCGCTCAGCATTTTCTCCACTTGACTTCTTTCTATATTTATTGACTGACTTCTCTCAGGCTCAATTAGCGAGGCGCCTCCACGCGCGCGCACGCTAACGCTAACGCGCGCGCGCGGGGCAGGAAACGCTTTTCCAAAAGTGTCGCCGTCGCTCGGCTCGCGTCGTCGCCGCAGCTCGGAGGCACTCGGCGACTCCGAGTTCCGAGCTCAAAGGGGCACCGGCGCCCCGCAGTTGGGGGGGGTTTTGACGCATCCCGTCGGTTTGCGCCGCTTGTTTTTGTCGGCGCGCAGGCGTGGCGGCTTGCTGGTGGGCAAAAACCTTCCGGGGGGTCGCGGCGGCAACGTCTTACCTCCGACTGACGTTGGCGGACGAGGTGCTGCTCTCCGACGCGTCGCCTTGCGCTCTGGTCGAAGCACCCATGGGAAGCCTTTCGCTTTGTCAGCTCCCGTCCGGTCGAGGGATGGTGGCGGAAAAAAACAAGAAGAAGAAGAAGAAGAAGAAGAAGAAGAAGCAAACAAAGCGAAGCATCACATGGCTGTCGGGACGCCGCCGGAGGAGGAGGAGGCGGCAGGCTGGAGCTCCCTCACGGTGCACTGCGGGAGGAGATGTGGCGGCTTTTTTTTTTTTTTTTTTTACGCTGCAATTCCGAAAGGGGAGGGTGGGGAAACGTGTAGGATGCAAGCGGGTGGTGTTGGGGGGCGGGGGCTGCTACATTAAAGGAGCCATATGCCAGCCCTTGACGTTATCGAGACATCAGCAGAAACCGGAGGAAAGCCAGCGAGTGAGCAGAATCCCATCCACGGCCGAGGAGGGGGGGGCAAGGGGGGGGGGGGTCGGCGGACGATGAAAACAGGGCGAAAGACGAGCCCCGCTGATGGACAGAACGTTTCCTCTGCGGCGTTTTTACACGCAAGTGGACGCATGGATGGATGGATGCATGGATGCGGGAGGGAGGGGGGGAGAGGGAGGCAGGGAGGGAGGGGGGGAGCGAGTTGGAGCTTTCGACGCAATGCAGAGCGACTCTCAAAAGCAGCATGAGCACAAGTTCTCGGTCTGTGTGTGTGTGTGTGTGTGTGTGTGTGTGTGGGTGTGTGTGTGCGCGTGCGCGCGCGCCGTTGCACACGCATGGCGGCGCCAGCAGGCGCTGCAGCGCGGCGGCGAAGCGGCCAACAAAGGCGATCCGATCCAGATTTGTCTCACGGCAACGAGACTCGCTTCGGCACCTCGGGAGGGGGGGGGGGGACGAGTTGCATTTCGGGTACGACGCAAAGTCACAGCAAAAAAAAAAAAAAAAAGGGGCACCTGCGAGAAAAAGTCACGTTCAACTTGGTTTGCTTTTTTTTGCACCTGCGATTTATGGAATGTGAGAGGGGGGCGGGGGTGGGGGGGTTGGTCCTCTTTGCCACCTTCTGCATTCGAAGGCAACTTTTTCACCGGTGAAGGTTTCCTCTTGACGTGACGTCACACGCGCGCCTTTTAGGTGACTTTCAAGTTGGCCTTTTTTTGCGCGCGCGCGCGCCTGTGCGCGTTCACGTGCGGGCGTCCTGCTGACTCACCGCAAAAAAAAAAAAGGCCTTGGCAAAAAAAATGTGCCGGGACGGAATGTTGCTTCCGATGCCATTTCAAAGTCAATTGCCCCTCTCGCAAATTGGGGCCACTCGCGTCCTGAACTGGAGAGGGTGCAATTCCAGGCTCTCCCACTAGATGGCAGGATGTCTTGCTTTTTTTTTTTTTTAATTTTCCAAACGTTGCCTCTCAGAACAAACTCGTGGCCAGAATCAGAATTTTTTTTTTTTGGGGGGGGTGACATTTTTGTTGACGTCACTTTCCTCATCTGCTAATCGACTTTGTGTGTCACTTGGGCTTGCACATTTGCTTGTGAAGGACCTGGGCAGAGGGTTTGAACATGGCAACGCAAAGGCGCTGAAGGCTGATTGGACGGACACACACACACACACACGCACACACACACACACGCACACACAGACGTTCACACAACCTCGTGAAGCCAACATGATGTCTGTCCCTCATGCCCGAGCATTTATTTATTAAAAAAAGATTAAATTAAGTTCACGTACAGGCTAAAAAATAAAATAAATACTATGTACGAAGACATTTACAATGGCCATCCTGCACAGCCTGCCCTGAACGTTCTTGCCCCTTGTAAGCTGCGCCAAAAAGTAGAAAATATTTACAACAATCTTTCAGCCCCCAAAGTTTTTTTTGGTTATCATCCATTTTGGCAAATTTGTCCAATTGTTCTCCTCGTGAGACGTCTCGATGGATCGCAAGAAAGTGGCAAGCCTCAGCATCCTTTTCCTGTAAGAACACACACACACACGCACACAAATGAGCTTGTCAGCCGACGTATCCGTGCAAAGAACAAAATGTGAGATTTTGGTGGACGTGTTTGGCTGACATGAGCATTTCATGGTGGAACTGAAGAAATCTATTTCCCAAAAACGACATCCGCGTGTCCGAACGCGTCAGAAAACCATCGTCGGGAAACGCGGATGGGCGCCGCGTCCCTCAGTGCGACTTCAAAGTGGAAGCAAAAGCCATCGGCCTCTTTGGGCCTGATGACAAGCGGCAAAAGTGTTCTGTGGTCTGACGAGTCCACATTTTTTTGGGGGGGGGGGCGAATGTCCAAACGGTTCTGGCACCCGTGGTTCTACGGGGGCCACGTCACGGCCGATGGCAAGCGCGCGCAGCTGCGAAGGCAGCGTTCATCCCGAAAGGTACGCGGACGCCTGCAGTCCAGACCCGTCTCCTGTTGACAACGTGTGGCGCAACAACCAAGCGTCAAAAGCCACGACGGAGACCGTCGAACGTCCGAAGCCGTTCGTCGAGCGAGAACGGGAAAGGAAGCTTCAACAAAGAGTCTCCTCAATTCCCGAACGTGGACTTGAGGCAATGGCCCCCCGGGGGATGGAACCGATGGAACCGGGAGACAAACAAGCGCTCACAGCCGCATCGGCGCCGCCACAGAGTGGGAACCGATCCCACGCCGCCCCCCGCACCAGTCAGGCGAGTGGACCGCCACGCCCCCCCCCCCCGTCTATATAAAGGACCGGGCCGATGTTGACTCCTGTGGCGCTTTGTCCTTGTTTGGGGTCACGGGCGTGTCGGAGTTTTTCCCAAACAATTGTCGGGATCCACAACCGGACCGGGCCAAATGCAACGCAAAACATCAATTCTATACTTTGCAAACGGGACAGAAAGCGGCCCGCAATGGTGCCACGGATATCTTGGGTCTGAACCGGACTTCGCTACCAACCAATCACGGGACGGCGAAATGCTGACGAGGATTTTTTTTCTTTTCAAAATGGTCGACGACCGAATGCCGAGCTGCACGTATGCGAGGGTTTGCTTTTTTAGAAACGTAGCTCGGAAATGCGGGTGAGCGCCTCGGATAGTCTCGAGGGCAGCAGAGAAGGAGCGCGAGCGCAGGAACGGTGTCGCAAACGTGGTGGTGGCGGCGGTGGACCCCAAAAAGCAGGCAGGGTAAACTTGACAAATTGGATTCAAATACGAAGGAAACAAAATCCAGAACACACAAAGTCTGGAAAACGAAACGAATCCAAAGTAGCGAACCGAAACCATGACTGAAGCAAAACACTCTCAGGAACAGGAACATGACCAAGAAGCAAAACACTCTCAGGAACAGGAACATGACCAAAAACATGACAAACATACACGACAGCAACAAAGAAGCAAACGATGACCCGACACCGAGCGAGTCAAATCATTGGATAACGACCAACAGGTGTGCAGCAGCAGAGCGAGCCCTACAGTGCCACCTGTTGGTCACAAACAGAATCATGACAGTAGGGCCGCCTCACCCGACTCACCCATGTTCCTCTCAGACGTCGGTCAGCTTCCCGGCGTAGATCTCGATCCGCGTCAGGCTCTCCTGGTCGTCCTCCCGGTAGGACTCGGTTTTGGACTCGGAGCGCTCGCTTTGCAGGGAAACAAAGTCGCCGGACGAGGTCGGCGGCTGTCCGCAGGTCACGTGCACGTACTGCGGCCGATCCTCCTCGTCGCTCTCGCGGTGGTAGAAGTAGTTGAAGTTGGACACGATGACGGGCACCGGCAGAGCGATGGTGAGCACTCCGGCGATGGCGCACAAGGATCCCACAAACTTGCCCCCCATGGTGCTGGGGCACATGTCTCCGTAGCCCACCGTGGTCATGGTCACCACCGCCCACCAGAAGGCGTCGGGGATGCTGGAGAAGCCCGATTCGGGGTCCTCGGCTTCGGCGAAATACACGGAACTGGAGAAGAGGACCACGCCGATGATGAGGAAGAAAATCAAGAGGCCCAGCTCCCGCAGGCTGGCGTGGAGGGTCTGCCCCAGGATCTGAAGACCCTTGGAGTGCCTGGAGAGCTTAAAAATGCGAAAAACCCGGACCAGGCGGATGACCCGCAGGATGGCCAGCGAGGCCGCCTGCTGGCTGCCGCCCTGGTGCTCGGCCAAGTCCAGCCCCAGCGTGATGAAGTAAGGCGCGATGGCCACCACGTCGATGATGTTCATGATGTTCTTGAAGAAGGCCGCCTTGCTGGGGCAGGACAGGAACCTCATGGCGAACTCGAAGGAGAACCACACCACGCAGAGCGTCTCCACCATGAAGAAGGGGTCCGTGAAGGGGCTGCGCGCCTTGCCGTGAGCGCTGCCGTTGGCGTGGAGCTCCTGCGCCGAGGCCGGGACCTCCCGGAACTCGGGCAGGGTCTCCAGGCAGAATATGATAATGGAGATCAGGATCACCATCACCGAGACGATGGCGATGATCCGAGCGGGTCCGGAACTTTCGGGGTACTCAAACAGGAGCCAGAGCTGCCTCTGCAATTCGTTGTTTGGCAGCGCTCGGTCCTCCTCCCGCGTCAGACCCTCGTCGTCTCGAAAAAGCTCAACCGTCTCCTCGTCGAACTCGTAGAACCTGATCTCCTCCAGGAAAATATCCACGGGGACGCTCACCGGTCTGCGCAGCCTCCCCCCGGACTGGTAGTAGTACAAGATGGCGTCGAAGCTGGGCCGGTTCCTGTCGAAGAAGTACTCGTTCCTCAGCGGGTCGAAGAAGCGCATGCGTTTGCGGGGATCCCCCAGGAGGGTGCTGGGGAAGCGCGAGAGCGTCTTCAGTTGGGTCTCGAAGCGCAGGCCCGAGATGTTGATGACCACCCTCTCGCTGCACTCCTGTTCCCGCGGGTCATCCGCCAGGGAGGGGGCGACCGCCACGGTCTCGTCGCGGTTCTCCTCCGACACCGCCGCGGTCATCTTTTTACCCCTTCCCAGGGTCACCTCTCAAGGGTCCTTTTCTCATGCAGGTCGCGGCAGTCACGTCGGGTCGCCGGCGGAAAAGGAGCCCGTCGTCGGCACCGCGCCGTTTCGGATCCGCGCCGTTCGGATTAGAGCCCGGCCGCGTCGGACAGATCTGCCCCTCGCAGAAGCCGCGCCAATGGGCGGGCGGCTATCGCATTCACACCATTTTAAACCCCGCGGCCCTCCCCAAGTCGGAAGAGCAGATGACACTGGCCGCCTCTGCTGCCGTCCCTGCGACCGCTTCGCTGCGGTCAACGCCGCCGCCGTTGCCGCCGCTTTCCACGCTCTTTTGACCAAGCCTCCGTCGACTCCGCAGCCGCCTGTTTCCCGTTCGGGTTTGTCCAGACCCCCCCCGTGACAAATGAGCTCCCCTCCAATTGCGAGCCCCTCATTCATGAAATCATGGCGCTATTCCTGTCGCGAGGGGGAACCCGCCGGTGTCCCCTCGCTCACACTTGAAGAAACAGGAGCGCGCGCCGCCAGCGCCACCGCCGCCACGGTGAGCTTATATTCAATGTGGCCAAAATAAGCGAAAACGCTGCGAGGCGTGAACCCGACTGCGCCAGTGGAAAATGCTAGCTTGCTGATACTCGAGACGCAGGGGACGAAGGCGTCTTCTTCAGGACGCCCCGGGGGCCAAAATAACGCTCGCCGTCGGTCGTGCTCAAAAGGGGGCGGCGTTATACGAGGAGGATGGGCGGAAAGGAAGGACGGCCGGACGGGCTTTTAGGGTCACCAAAAGCACCCGAGGTTGCGCGGCGCCGGCTGATCAATCAGATACGTTGACCGCTAAGAGTCGGAGCTCGGCGTGATGATGCCAGCGAGTGCATGCGGTTGAGCGTCCGTCCCCACGAAACCAAAAAAACAAACAAGCCCTGGCATGGACCCGTGATTCGGAATCCAGCGCGGGAGGGGGTAGGGAGGGAGGGGGGCGGGCGTGTTAAATTGAGTCACACGCTCGTTCCAAAGTTTTGCTTCGCTGTCCATCTGACACTTTGATTTATTTCACGAGGACTTTGACTGAAATGAAACGACGACGTCGCTCCGCTTCCGGTCAGTCGGTGGAGTTCGATTGCTCCAGAGAGCGCAAAAACGTCACAGACGGGCTGGCGAGGTTAAGCATCGACGTGACAGTGGGTGGGTGGGGGGGGGCAAACAGGAAGAGTTGGACAATAAAACAATCTGCAGATAGATGCATTCTTTATCCCCCGCATAGAACGAGCCACGTCGCTTTGTATGGCGCGTGTCGGCTTTGCGACGTTATGCGATGCGTGCGCTCCTCGATGCAGGACACCCCCCAGTCGTGTTGGAACGCAATCCCACCCCGGCGGTGTCACTTCTTTTCCACTTTTGCTAGCCGCCACTTTTAGCGTGCTGTCATCGCTTCGGTGCCCCCCCCCCCGCCCACTTCGACGCTGTCGGCTAACGAGGCGCCCGGCGAAAAAGAAAACGGCAGGCGTCCCGTCTGAGAGGGGCGGGCTTCCTTGGGGTGACCTGGCCATATCCTGGTCACGCGCCCGGCCTCCCGGATTAGCCTTCGATGAAGCCTCGGACGGTTTTAGCAGATGATGTCGCGCTTGATACGTGCCCGGAGGGAGGAGGGAGGACTAGAGATAGGCAAGGGGGGGTTTGCGTTTGCAGATGGTTACTTTTGACCTCGTCCGATGGCTTTTACTCAAGTTTATTTTGAGCGCGCTATAAAACACCCGCCGCCGCATAACAAAGCGCCGTACGCGCAGCAAAACGAATTCAGACAACAAACAATAAATGAATAACACAGACAGGAGAAAGCACAACTCAAAATCGGGTCTCATGCCGAGTCCAAAGGCAAAGAATGAAAACGACGAGTTTGAAAGATGGCCAGCGAGGGGTCTTGCCCAACGTTTATTTCAGAGCCTTGCTTAGTTCTCGCTAACTCTCATTGTGTCTGGTCGGGGGGGGGGGGGGTTAAGGTGGGGCCGGGCCATTTCGTGATAAATGTAAAACGAAGAAGAGGATCTTCAAAAGAGTCCGAGTGAGGCGCTCCCTCCAGTCAAGGAGGCGGGCGGCGGCATTGTGGCCCAACTGGGGACGCTGGATGGAGGATCGTCCGACTCCAAAGTCAAGCGCATGATGAGGATCCATCCGAGGTGTGACGAAGGTACCGCTGACGGCTTCAAAGGGCTCACCGGAGAAAGGGGGCAGTCGCAGGTACAGCGTTACCTTGACTTCCACGTCAAGAGCTGAGCTGGGGGGTGGGGGCGGTCCAACCATATTTAAAAGTGTGCGGGTGTGTTGTGTTTTCAATGCCCCCACCTCCACCCCACCCCGAGAACTCCACCGGTGTAGCAGACACATTTCGGAGTCGACCGGGAAGAGTCCAAGCGCTGTTCTTTTTGCACGCACAGCTGTTTCAGCTGAAGTCCGAGGTGCCCGTCTCGCATTCGGCGGGCAGGACGTCATGCGGCCGCAATTGCGCTCCGTGACACGGCGGTGAACAACATGGACGCTCTTTCCAAAAGGAGGGATTTGGCCGGCGGACGCCGCATGTCGTATTTTCAGCTTTCCGCGGCGCTGTAACCCGACGCCGTCCGAAGGCAGCGACTTTGAGGGAGTCGCTATAAATAAAGCGGCCACACGCGGCGGGGCCGCGGGGGCCGGCGGCGGCGGCGCGATGAGCTCGCGACGGCCGGCGCATGTGGCCGCAACTATTTTTCTGCCACTCGCTCCAGGAGCGGCGTGTCAAGAATGCGGTCTCGCGGGGAAGCCGCAGACTTCGCTTGACGTTTTGCACGGGGGGGATGGGGGGGGGCTTTGAACGCTAATTTGCTCGCAGGCTGGCTGGCGGCGGTGACTTTCAATTTTGAGCCAGTTAGCAGCGGAAATGACTTGTTTGCTTTGGTCGCCGTCGAGCGACGCAGCCGTGACTCTGGGCCGGCCGGCCGCGTTTGGCGAGTAGCAAAGTTGCAAAAGGCAAATTGTCACCGCCTGGCTGTTTGACGGCGAACTGTTAGCTTTGCATCCTTTTTTTCAAATATCTAAAGTTAGAAAGGTCACTCATCTAAATTTAAAAGGCATACACTGAAGCGCTGTTTGTCACGGGGGTGCTATGCTAACCCGTGAGAGGGTTGACATCCCTCCCAAAAAATGTCAGGAAAAGCCTCCTAGAACACTTGGGGATGTACTGGCGGTTGATGGGAGGCTCTTTAAATGGTGACGCCTGCAATAGGTGCCGACTCCCGTTTGGCACGAGTCGAACGCAGCCGCCTTCCCCCGGTGACAAGGTGTGCACACTTTTGCAAAAACACTTTCACAATCTTACTCGGTTCTCTACATCTGGTGGAGCGCGTGCTCCTGGCCTCTGAACTGTCCGGCGGCAAGCGCCCCACTAGGTTCAAGGAGCGGCAAATCAGACTTCCAAAGACCAGGTCTAAAAACTGTCCGCCGAGAGACTGATGACCTGCGGCCGCACTCTGTTGCGGTGGCATCCGAAGAGCCGGGCCGCCCTCCTGCGGCGGTACCGCTTGGACAGCAGCACGTAGAGCACGGGGTTGATGCACGGGTGCAGGTATTGCAGGACCGTGCAGATGAAGTAGAAGATCTCCCAGGCGCCCCCGTGGCGGTAGAGGCCCAGGTAGACGCACAGCTCCAGGACGTAGCCGGGCAGCCAGCACGCCGAGAAGGTGGCGGCGGCCAGGAACACCATCAGCGAGGCCCGCCGCGTGTTGCGGGCGCCCGACGCCGACATGGGCGGACTCTTGTGGAGGAACAGAGCCAGGCGGACGTAGTTGAAGGCGATGACCAGCATGGGGATGAAGTAGAGGAGCACAAACTGGCTCAGGACCACTTGGTAGTGGTGCTCCTGGATGGTGGGCAGGCAGAAGGTGAAGCCCACAAGGCCGGGGCTCAGGCTCTCCTTGGTGGCGAACATGCGCAGGGGCAGACTGATGAGGAAGCTCAGGGCCCAGACCAGCACGAACATGAGAACCACCAGGTCGGCGGCCGGAGGCCGGTAGGGGTTGGTGATGATCATGGCGCGAGCCGCCGACACGGCGCACAGCGAGTAGGTGCTGGCCGCCAGGCTGAAGGCCAACAGGAACTGGTAGACCTTGCAGGACACCTCGTCGGTGGGCCACGAGTGGCTGACGGCCGAGTGCAGGGTGAAGGGGATGAGCAGCAGGGTGAGGAAGTCGGCCAGAGACATGCTGAGGAGCAGGAGGTCCAGCTGGTTCTTGCGCAGCGACTTGGACTTGGCGAACAAGGAGAAGACCAGCAGGTTGGCCCCCAGTCCCACGCCCAGGATCACGCCGCACGTGCAGGCGAACACCAGACTGTAGGTGTTGGGAACGCCCATGGCGCTCGGCTTCGCCCGGGGACCTTTCCGAAGGATTTGAAGCAATCGATGCCGGGATCCTTCCAGGTGGCAGAGCCTGAGTGGCTACCTGGATTGGGGAAAAATAGCTGACTCCAAAAGGGTTCCTATTCCCTCCCAAAAATGCTAACGAATCCAGCCGAACCTCTGCGTAGGGTTGGAAAACAAAAGACCAATCCTGGTCTCAAGACTGCATTTCGAAGGTCTCGGTCTTGTCTTGGACTGGACGGATTCGTGTTTTTCCGTCAAGACCGGTCTGGACCAGCACTGATCTGCTTCTGGACGACTTTGTGCATGTCATCAAAAGGAGAAGCAAGAGATAACTTCAAGCCGACCGAGTTCTTCGTCACCGTGTTTTTGGCCGTCACATCATTGTGAAAAGGACCTCTGCTCTCTTCTCGTGGCTTTGATGTATGTCTCGATCTCGTCGGTCTCAGATGATCCCGGTCCGGGTTTTCTTGCAGTCTCGGCTTGTCTGGATCTCGGTCTTGACTGGATCTCGAGTCCTAAAAACCCCGGCCTGGTCTTGGTCTCGTAGAGCTGCGTGAGGCTGGAGCAAGTCTTGGTTTGTGCGTTCCCGCGCCCAACGCCACCTGCGGGCGAGGAGGATAAATCCAGCGGATGTCGTGACGGGCGTTCAGAGACCACGGCAAGAAACCGCCCGGTGCGCCGCCAGCGACGCGGCTCCACCCGACCGAGCTGTGGCCAGGATTGGCCGACCGGCCGCCGGTTCAAAATGCGGTTCCGATTTGAGAAAAAGCACACGAGCGACGTACGTCACGCGCCGGCTACAGTCGGCCAACGGGGTGCCGGGCGGCCTCTCGAACTGATTGCGGCCTACGACGCCCGTGTTTTGCCAGCGCCTCCTGTTGTTGACTGACTCTTCCCACTTGCCTCGCCCGATGCATTTACATTTCTAACCGCGGTTCAGCGGGCCGCCCCATTGACGTCGACTGACATGATCAATGGCTGGAAATTGGAGCGAAATATTCCAGCGCCTTCTGTCTGGTTAGCTTCCTGAGTCTTGAAGGAACATTTTTGGAAACCTTTTTGGAGACTTTTGGGAAGCACATTTGGGGTTTGTGAACAGAAAGTCAACATGACTTTGGCTAACGATATTAAAAAACAACACTCACCTTTTCATCATCATCATCATCATCATCCCGTCATGGAAAGCCGTATTTTGTCGCTTCCTCCTTCCTCATTGCGGTCATGACAAATTGTCGCAAGGCATCCTTGCCGCCCTGGCAAGGTGGCGGCCTCTCCTCTCCTGGTCTCTCCTCGTCTCTCCTCGCCAGCCGCGGCTCGGCGTGTGTTTGCTCCCAACGCAGACGAGCAAACATCACTCGGCTGCCATTCATTCCGGTTGAGCGACCTGAAAGAGGAAAGGGCCAAAGGGCAGCTGCTGCGAGGAAGGACAACCGCCTCCTCCTCATTCTCCTTCGTGTTGAGCACCTCCAAAACGTTATCGAATATTCTTATATATGTATGTATATACATATATACATGTATATGTATACATATATAATCCGTTCCAGAAGGCTGTTCGAAAAAAAACAAAACAAAAACGATTTGTTCGAAAACCAAAACCATGTTTCCCATTATAATCAATGTATTTTTTTAATCCGTTCCAAGTCAAGAAAACAACTTTAGAAAAAGCAGTTTTTCAACTATTTTACAACATAAAACATATACGCGTGTAATAAGAGAACAGATAACAATAAACTACAAACATTTTGTATGATTTATTTTTGACCAATTTTAATATAATATATAACATTGACGTTGTACCATAAAAATGGAAGTAACATGTCTCTCTCTCTCATGGTGACAATTGTAGATTACATTCTTTTACACCTTGAATTTATAATCCCTAAAGTAATGGTTGTAACTCTGGACGCTCTGTCTGCAATCCGACGCTACGGTACGAGGTAGCATCCCGCCATCCATTTTCTGAACCGCTTTAGTCCAGTCGTCCAGACTCGCCTCTCCCCTGCCACTTGTTTCAGCTGGGTGCCATCGTCTCTCCAGGTCGCGGCGGCGGTTCGTGGAAAAGAAATGACGCGAAATAGGGACTTGGACACGTGAAGGCTAGAGAGGTGGAAACGTTGGAAACGGGCTACGGTGAAACGAGGTTGGACCGACTTGCCCTTATAACACGACAAAAACCATCCCAGAATAATAAGAAACGAAAAGACATCATACTCCTCGGAGACGCTTCTTATTAAGTGTTTGAATGGTGCGCACATTACACACACACACACGCACGCTCCCTCCAGAGCCCTTCATCGATTGTCATTTTTATTTCTTGCCTCCTCAATCTGGCATTTGATTGATTTCTCGTCCTTTTATCAGCGTTTTACGATTGCGCGTCATCTAATGGCGCACGCTGCCGGGCGCCGGATGCAGCCGAGCGTGAGCCTTCACCCTTCCCCCCGTCCCCCCCGTCCCCGTTTTCAGCTTCAGGAGCGACGAAAACAACAACGCAAATGGGGGGTCGTCACATTGATTTTTGCTTCATTTCACGTGTTGCTCCTCCAGTGTACTCGTGGGATGGATTGATTGAGGGTATAAACCGGCGAAAATCGAGGAGCGAGTTCAGTTCACGTTCAAAGGAAGAAATGTGAAAAATGAGCTGCCCCTCCGTGCGTCCGTCCGTCTGTGTGTTTCATCGTCGACCTTGGTGTTTGTCTGCGTTGGGGTGTCCGTTTAATGAGATCGTTCGTGGGCGGACGGTGCAAAGTTTGTCGAGGGAAAAATAAACCTCAGGACATGTGTCATGTTTCCGTTTGTGACCAGCAGGCGGCACTGTGGGGCTTTTCCCTTGCAGCTGCACACCTGTTGCTCGTTAGGTCATGAGTGGCTTTCGAAGGTGTGTGTGTGTGTGTGTGTGTGTGTGTGTGTGTGTGTGTGTGTGTCTGCTGCTGTGTGTGTGCTTTGTGTGTCACCGTTCGGTCGTAGCTTCATGTGTGTGTGTGTGTGGACGTGTGTGTGTCGTTTTGTGTGTGTGTGTCCATGCCTGCTTCTTGTGTGCACATCTTGTACTTGTGTGTGTGTGTGTGTGTGTGTGTGTGTGTGTGTGTGCAGTGTGTGTGTGCATGTGTCAGTGTGTGCATGTGTGCATGTGTGTGTGTGTGTGTGTGTGTGCATGTGTGCATATGTGTGTGCATGTGTGTGTGTGTGTGTGTGTGTGTCAGTGTGTGTGTGTCAGTGTGTGTGTGCATGTGTCAGTGTGCGCATGTGTGCATGTGTGTGTGCGTGTGTGTGTGTGCATGTGTGCATATGTGTGTGTGTGTGTGTGTGTCAGTGTGTGTGTGTCAGCGGTGCGTTTGTGTGTTCCCGAGAAGCCATTTTCAGTTTCCTACCTTTCCTAATGTCGTAAGAAATGCTCCCCAAGTCGGAGCCGATCTCAAGCGGACTTTTCTAAAGCGGCACCTGCAGCCCAAAAGCACCCGAAGCCCCCCCTTCTCGGAGTACATCTTTAATGCTTGATGACTAACTGGACACACGTCCACGAAGCTCTCAGTGCAAGTCAAGAACGTTGAAGCGGCCGTTTGTTCTAGAAAAATAAACTCTAGCGCCATGAGAGGGGGTTGACGAGGCGTCCAATAAATTACATCCACAAGAAAAAAAAAAAAAAATTTTGGGGGCGAGAAAAAAAAAAGAATGAAGGCAAAGCAAGCAGGACCGTGGCGACCACCTCATGGACCACAAAAGAACTCGGACACGGCGGAAGCTAAAGTGCATGACGGGAAGTCAGTCGGCAGCGCCGCGATACATTCAGCAAATAAATAAACACCTTCAAGATGAAATAAATTACGGCCGGCGGCGGCAGCGGGAGGAGGAGCCAAAAGGGGGGTCAGTCGACAGTTTGTCAAGCTGCTCCCAATAAATATGGAAGCGCCAGGTGTTGCCCCCCCCAACAAAAAAACAAAACAAAACAAAGCCAAATTGTCATCGAAAAGCCGAGCCGCCCGGGAGGGGGCCCTGCTCTGTGTCTTGCGGGTGGAGCCCGCCGTGGGGGTCTCGGGACCCGACGTGGAAGATGTCGTCAGCTGACCGATCGTCCGTATGCGAGCCCACAAAATGAGGAAAGACGCACGCGTCTTCTGCTCGGGGGCATTCCGAACACACCGAAATGCGGAATGACGTCGCCCCCGCTTTGCTCTCATCAATACCGGACACGTTTTACGCTCGCAATCGACGTGGAAGACAGATTTGATCGCGGCGCTTATGGCGTCCTGGCTTGGGAGGCGGGACCCATATGCAAATCAGGCCCGGGTATGATTGGTCAAAATTGGTCAGAATTATTCAAACAGACCCCCCCTCCCCCGCCCCCCCCCCCACACACACACACACACACATACATTCAGATTTGTTGCGCCGTGACATCATAAGTACTGAACAGGTCCGATCCCCAACCGGCACCAAAGGACTCAGGATCATCTTTCAGAGTCACCCGCAGAATCAGGCCTTTGGCGTGATTGGCGGCAAGAGGCAAACGGGGCGGGGGGGTCACTCGGGGGCCTCCAGTCCAGTGTCAAGTCAGTCTGGAGTCCGGGGGGGCGGCGCGGGTCCTCCTGCGCTTCTTGTCGCCTTCCCTGCGCCGGCCCAGCCTGGCTTTTTTTTTCCTCTTGGCGGCCGCCTTGAGCGGCTGGTCTTTGTAGGCCGACGCCTTGTGGGTCTCCTGCGGCAGCACGGGGCCCTCGCGCTCCGGCCCGAAGCGGTGGGGCAGGTCCTTGGTGGCCTCGGGGGGCTTCTGGCGGAGGTCGTTGCCGCTGAAGTCGTGCGTGGGCTGCTGCGGCGGCTGCGGCGGCTGCGGCGGCGGCGGCGGCGGCCGCTCCTCGGCCGTGTGGACCTCCTCCAGGAGCTCCTGCAGCCACAGGCGACGCTTCAGCTCCTGCATGCTGCGGCCTTTGTCGTGCATCAGCTGGGCGTGGCTCACCGAACGCCGCCTGCCGGCAGAGGGCGACGTTGAGTCAACGTTGGCGCGGACCGAACGGCAATTTCTCTTGTTCGATTTTGCCGGGTTAAATTTCGGCGTTTCGACGCTAATTGTCTGCAAGAAGCGGGCGGAAAACGTTTTGCTTCTCCGAGGCGGCGGCGTCACAACATCGGGACGCAACGTGAAAGACGGAGCCATGCGGGACGGCTTAAATGTTCGAGGAGGGAAGGAAGGGAGGCGAAAGAGGCTCCAGAACGTATGGAAAAATCAGGTTATTCAGAAATATGTGAAGTCCCGGTATAGGTCCGTGTACATGTGTATAAATATTTATAAGGCCAAATGTAACGCTAAGCATGCATGTCGAGGTCCATTTTGTAGTCATGAACATGACTGAATGCTGTAAATAAAATGTATTATTATTATTATTCTACTAATAGATTGAAACATGTGTAAGTTAGGTTAGTGTCTGAATGACAAAATACAGTCAACATATACACGGAGTACTGTATATGTTGCTCGACGTGACTTTCGCCGCTTCTCGCGGACCGTTTGCGGACTGGATTTTGTAAAATATTTTTGTAATGATTCTGTTTGAAAAAATCCGCGATGCACTGAAGCCGCGAAATAGCGAGGGATCACTGTAGCACGGCAAGTGTTGGCTGGTGGGCAAGTTCCGTTCCGAACAGCGGAGGGCAGCAAAAGCCCAATAAAAAACACCCCCGAGAATGTTTCTGCGCGATCGGGAGCCGCCGCTCCGATCCAGCGAGCCAAACAAGGACAAACAAGGCGACCCGAGCAAGTCCCCGGCCCGCGGCGCCCGGACCCCGAACCGCTCCGCACAACTCACATCCTGCCCCCGAGCGCGTCCGCCGTCCTGCCGTCAGGCGCGAGCGGCGAGCACAGCAAGAAGACGGCCAGACTCCAGTGACCCAGCAGCACCGCCGAGCGCATCCTCCCGCGCCCCGAGAACTGCAAAACACGCCGCCTCCGTTAGCGAAGCGGCCCCCGCGGGCCACCCGGGGTGGGGGGACTACTCACGTGCGACTTTGGACGAAAAGGTCCGCCTGGGAGCTCCCCAGAGACGACGTCTCGCTTGGAAAACAAGGTGGGATTATTTGGGGCGATCCGAAGCCGAAGCAGAAGCAGAGGCAGAGGCAGAGGCAGCCGCCTTACGAGTTGCGCGCGGATCCATTGGCGTGGGGGCAGCCCGCGGGGGAAATCCCCCGCCAGTCCTTTCCATTCATTTGCCTCCCAACAGGGGGGGGGGGAGCGGGGCTATTTATTTCTGCGCGATGTCCCGATTTAAAAAAACAAAACAAAACAAAAAAAGAAAGCAGCAGGCCCAAGATAGTCACGCGGCAGCGGAGCGCTGAAACAGGCGACGTCGCAAAGGGGGCGGGGGGGGGGTCGCGGCCCTCCAACTTGAGGTGGTCTCGCTCACCGAGACTGGAGCATCTTCTGCGGTGGTCCGCAGCGGCTTCTGAGAGGCTTTTTCACTCTGAGTCAGCCTGTGTGTCTGGGAGAGGGTGTAAGGGGGAGTTGGGGCGAAACTCCAAAAAACTCCTCTTTGGCTTTGAAGATGCAGGCACCACCTCGGCACAGTTCAGTCCTTAAAGCCCTCCCCCGTGGTCAAAACCCGCCCCCACCCCCACCCCCCCCACACCCTAGTTTGCGCTCACCTGCACCCAAACCGAGGCGGCGTGCGGTTGAGGATCGATGCGGAGCCTAAGAGCACCCTTGCGGCAAATCCCAAAGCCGGAGAAAAGCCAGGTGGGCCCGGGGGGGTGGGGGCGGGGGGGGGGGGGGCGTGCCAACCCCACGCAGGGAGGCCGCAGCCGGAAAGCGACCGGTTGAGCGCCGTGGGGTCGCGAGGGGTCGCGGGGAGCCCGCGGCCCAGCTGGCTTCGGGGCACCGGGCCGACCGCGCCCTCAACCGGTCGCCAGTCGGGTGAGTGAGACGGGACCTGATCACAAGTCCGGCGCGTCTGCCTGCCGCTTCTCAAATTGAAAGGTGTCGCCATTCCCTTGCGTTTTTTTTTTGTTTTTTCCCGGGTGGGCGTGTCCCTCCAGCGGCGCACCTGCCTCCAATCACCGTCAACCAAGCAGGAAAAGGAAGCCCTTGGCGCCTCGTTCCTCGCTCTTGCGCAGGCGCCCCCCACCCGAGCCAACTCTCGCCCGCTTTCCATCTCGCTCGCCCGATTCCAGCGAGCGGCTCATCAAAGCCAGTTTCCCGAAATTCACGACGGCCCTCCAAAGGGGGGAGCGTGGCCCGCGACAAAAAACGTGCTTAACGCTATTGGCATGGCGACCACTTGGGGGCGCACCCCGCCGAGACGCCCTCGGACGGGCTCCGGCGCGCCCGCCGCCCTCGTGAGGATTCGGCGTTTTCCAACGTGAACCTTCCCGATCTGTTTAAAAATGTTTTTGTTTTTTTGCGGACGACAAAACGCGCGACGCAGCTCGCCTCATGATGCGAATCTTGATTTACGACGGTGGACACTCCCCACGGGTGCAACCTGGGGAGGGTGACGTCAGCTCCCGTCCGTCAGCGCGATGCTCGCACGGGGCGTCGACCGGCATCGCGTCTCCCTCATTTTGTCACCGCCCCCCCCCCCGCTCCCCCCTCCACTCCAATGTTACGGTGACCTTTTAGAGCAAATGACCTCTGGACCGCCTCGTGAGCAGAAGATAAGAAATGAAGAACCCCCCCCCCACCCAAAATAAACGTTTCAGGGCCGCGCACTGTGTTGTTGTTTTGTTTGGTGCGTCATGGCGACCGCCGCGCCACCGACTTCTTGCTTCTCCGCATCAACGTGCCCCAACGAGGATTTTTGGACTCGTGTCGCTCGGTCGGGACTTTTGCAAGCGACAATGACGTGAGCAAAATGCGCCGCCGCCGGGGCGATTTGGCCAAGATCGCGCTTCTTCTTCTCTGGTAACGCGGGTCAGCTTTCAGCACGCATCGCGAAGAAGCTCCAGTGAGGAATTTGGCGGTTGCTGTCGCTACATTTTTTTATTTATTTTTACTGTCTGGAATAAGCATATGCATAAAAAGGCCATCAATTATTGAAGATGAGCCGGACGGGAGGAGGCGGGCGGGCCAGACGCCGGCCTGCGAAATGATTCAGAGCTTCACGATTTTCAGAACGGGTGGAAATGTGTGTGTGGGGGGGGGGATAAAATCCCCGAAAAATACCTCAAGTAAACGATCTGGCCTGGCACCTGGGAGCATATTTCAGAGGAGGGGGTCGGGGGGCTATGCCCGCCCGGCCCCCCCCACCCCTCTCTAGCGCCGCCAGTGCACTGGCCAATTTAGGGGATGACGGACGTAAGTTTCGGCAAATGGATTTTCAAAATAAAAGTATGTTCATTCATTGTAATCGGTGCGCAAGTTTTGACGGACTCAAGGCCCGCGGGCCAGATCCGGCCCACGGGCCTTGAGTTTGACACCTGCGGTATCCATGCTTGAAATGTCATTTTCAATTTCAATTTGAGTTGAAAATGACTCGATGTTCAAGTCTACTTTGATATTGCGCACAGCACTCAAATTATTTGGGGGTTTTTTTTTGGGCGGGGGGGTGGGGGGGGGATTAAAAAAAACATTCCAAGAAAGCACGTAGCAGCGGGTGAAGCTTTTTGGGGGTTCAAAGGCGTCGTGTTCGACAGCGCGAGCCCTTCGGTTGATGCAAAGGGGGTGGGTGGGGGGGGCGGGGTTTGCGGTGGTGGAAAAGCCGGTTTGCAAAGCAAGGCGACGGCGCTGGAAAGGCTCGCGATTTACGGCGCTGCGTGGCGGGCAGCTGCAAGAGGTTTCGCGCTCATCGCTCACGCCGAAAAATCCGAAGTGTCACCGCTGGAATGCTCCGCGCAACGTGCCCAATTCTTGGAAGGGGGGTGGGGGGGGCGTTGGGGATCGCAACGATGAGCGCATTCAGCAGCGGCGTGCCGTATTTCCGTATCGATGCCAAGTCACTTCGGAGCCGAGAGGGACCATCTTTTTTTTTTTGTTCTCATGATTTCAAGTGACGCATCATCAACTTGCTCAAACCTAACCCGCGTTTAGGCTTCGTGATCTCTCCCCGGACATCATTTGGAGGATTTCCATTGAGAAATAAAAAAATGCCACTTTTCCCGCAAAGTGGATTTAGTATTTTTTTTACCTGAATAAAAACTACAACCACAAAAAATGAAATGCACAAAGTGATCACTGCAAAACAATTTTTTTTTTCAGTCCTTTGTTTCAAAACAGGTCGACCCTCCTTCGGCAGCAAGAACCCCGACCAAACGTTTCCCGTCATGGCAAATCAGACCCGCACGACCGTCCGGAGGAATTTTGGAGCGGTTCTCGTTCCAAAACTCTTCTCGCGATGTCCAGTGTGAATCGCTCGCTTGAGGTCACGCCACAGGATCTCCATCGGGTTGAGGTCAGGACTCTGGCAAGGCGCGTTTTCTGACTTCTGTGCTTTTGGTCCCGACGCATCGCCCGCCGTTTGGGTTCTGCTGCAAAATGTCTCGGGAATTCCTTTTTCCTTCGGTGATCGCAGTCCGTCCAGGCCCTGAGGCGACAAAGCAGCCCCAAACCGAGTCGCAACCGTGCCGAACTTTTGCCCTTTCTCCACAATTTGTTTGCCCCGTGGACGGACGGACTTCTTGGAGATGCTTTGGTCACTCTCGCCGGCTTTCTGCACGTCAACAATCCTGAACGGAGGTCTTTTGTGGGAGGCGCGGTTCACCTCAGACAATGCGTCGTGAGGACAGCAAACGGCAAAGCGCTGCCTTTCATTGACTTCTGTGCTTTTGGTCCCGACGCATCGCCCGCCGTTTGGGTTCTGCTGCAAAATGTCTCGGGAATTCCTTTTTCCTTCGGTGATCGCAGTCCGTCCAGGCCCTGAGGCGACAAAGCAGCCCCAAAACGAGTCGCAACCGTGCCGAACCTTTGCCCTTTCTCCACAATTTGTCGCCCCGTGGACGGACGTACTTTTTGGAGATGCTTTGGTCACCCTCGCCGGCTTTCTGCACGTCAACAATCCTGACCGGTGCATCCACATCCACGGTTGGAAATGCGTCCATCCCGCACATGACCTAACCGGTGTTCAGGTCTTAGCCAAACATTTTTCAGCATTTATTTAATCCGAGAGCACCTCCAAGATTTGTGATATACGATCATCCTCCGCCTCCTCCCGCTCAAAGCGGCTTCTGGGCCCCGCTTCCTTATTTACAACTAAGCTTTTTTTTTTCTTTTTTTTTCCTTCTTTCACGTTAACCATAAATGTCAGGCTCCTGGAGACAGAGAGTCGGGGAGGTCCGAAGCGGGACAAAAGCGTGTTGTCCAGACTCAAGTCTGGAGTGCAGGTACATTAAATCATTATTTTTCAGACAGGAAATATCTGCCAATGCGCATTTTGCCTGTGAAATATGTTTCTCAGATGAAACGATTCCAGGCTTTGGCAGAGCTGCGCTCACGTCGCAACAGGAGAGTGCTTTCAATCCCGCTCTGCTTCTTTTTAGGCGAAACCGAAAGCGCGAAAAAAAGAAAGGATTGGGGGCGGGGGGGTTTCCACTTTTTTTTCCTCTCCTTTTACCTCCGCTTACGTCATTAACCTTTGGAGCACGGAAATCAACGCCAGGCGTACGGCCGGAGGTACCGAGGGGGTGGTGGTGGAAGTTGTAAGGTGGCGTGAGATTATTTAGAGATTTGAAAACAAATAAGAGGATCTTGAAAATAACTCTAAAATGTATGGGGAGCCAGTGAAGGGATGCCAGAGTAGGAGTTATGTGCTCCCTCTTACAGTACCAGTCAAAGAGGCGAGCAGCGGCATTCTGGACCAGCTGAAGCCGCTTAATGGAGGACTGGCTGACTCCAAAGTAAAGGGCATTGCAGTAATCGAGCCGGGATGTGACAAAGGCGTGAATTACTGTCTCAAAGTGTTCATGAGAGAGAGAGATTTTATTTTGGCCAGCTGTCTAAGGTGAAAGAAGCTGGATTTAACAACGGCACCAATTTGCCGATCAAATTTGAAATCACTGTCCAGTTTAAGGCCCAAGTTTGAGACTGTTGACTTAAGATAAGGAGACAGGGGCCGAGTCTACAGGATGGGATGTACAAGGGCCACTGGGACCAAATAGTATCACCTCTGTCTTCTTTTCATTGAATTTCAAGAAATTTTGTGCCATCCAGGTTTTTATTTCTTCCAGGCAGGACAGGAGTGGCTTTAATGAGAAGGCGTCTTTTTGCTCAGTGGGACATAGATCTGGCAGTCATCTGCATAGCAGTGGAAGGGAATGCCATGTTTCCTTAAGATGGAACCCAATGGGAGCAGATACAGCGAGAACAGCAGAGGCCCCAGAATTGAGCCCTGTGGAACACCACATGACAGGGGAGCAGTGCGTGACTCAGAGCAGCCAAGGCTGACACAAAAGGTTCTGTCAGCTAAATAGGACCTAAACCACTCAAGAGCACTACCGCCAATGCCCACCAAGTGCTGCAAACGAGTCAACAGAATACTGTGGTCCACTGTATCAAATGCTGCAGTTAAGTCCAATAAAACTAGACACACGTGGTCTCCATTGTCATTTGCCAGGAGAATGTCATTAGAAACACGTAACAGGGCTGACTCCGTGCTATGCATCGTCTTGAAACCTGACTGGAAGACCTCCAAGATGTTATGTTCATCCAAGAAAAGTTTCAACTGCATGTGCACCACTTTTCCAGAATCTTTGAAATGAAAGGCAGTTTGGAAATGGGCCTGAAACTTGACAGCACATCAGGATCAAGACCAGGTTTCTTGATCAAGGGTTGGACCACAGCATGTTTAAACTGTTGGGGAACTATACCAGAAGAGAGGCTGCTGTTGATGATATCCAAGACCGATGCACCAACACTCAGGAGAACCTCCTGAAAGAAATGCGGGGAAGAGAGTCGCAAGGGAGCCAGATGGCTTCGTCTGGCGAACTATATCCTCAAAAGCTTCAAAGACACAGTTTCAAAAGAATTTAGCACAGCCGAACATGGAACATGGACAGAGGGGTCAGATGGGGTATTTGAGGCCGCAGTCCTAGCTGTAGAGACCTTATCAATGAAAAACTGAAGGAACCTGTTGCACATCTCGGGTGAAGAATCCGAGCAAGTCGGCAGAGGGGTTTGAGTGCCGAATCAATCGTTTTAAATAGTGCGCGTGGGTTGTGACGGTTAGCTTGAATAAGGTCCGACAGATATTCTCTTTTGGCCTCTTTTACTGTGAGCTGGTAGTTGCGCCAGCAGTCTTTTAAATTTGATAAGAGACATGCAATTTGTCTTTTTCCACTTGCGTTCGACTTTGCGACACCCCTGCCTAGCTGCGCGAGTTTTGTCGTTAAACCAAGGCTCGGGTTTAGGTTTTGGAAGCACAGTTTTGGAAGGAGCCACCAAATCCAGGATGGCACGACATGATGAGTTGAACCAAGAGGCGAGTTCCTCTGTGTTAGGCGAGTACGCAAAGGTTATTAAAGGCATCAGAGAAACGACTAGCAGCGAGGGTTAAAATTCGGCGTTTGCAACTAGGGCGGCGGATTTCATAGCAGCATGCGATAAGACTACGTCAAATAAAACTGCCATGTGATCAGAAATACCATTTTCAAGGACTTCCAGATTAGATACCTGTAGACCATAAGCAGGACAAGGTCTAAAATATGTCCTCGTTCATGTGTCGGGCTGGTCACATATTGCACGAAATTAAAAGAGTCGATAAGTCTTAAGAAGTCCTTTGCTAGCAGTTTTTCCGGACAGCACACATGGATATTAAAATCCCCATTAGGAGGATATGATCATATCTCAGCCTGATTTCCGCAAGAAAGGTTGAAAAGTCGCTTAAAAGTCTTTGTTATATTTAGGAGGACGGTAAATGACAGCGCAGAGCACCGGGAAAAGACGACCGACTTCAAAGAAGGTTGCTTCAAAGCTGGTGGCGATGTGGTGAATGTGCAGCGTTTACATTTGAAATTGTTTTTAAAGATACTCACCGTTCCACCACCACGGCCCGATGTCCTCGGGTATCGAGAAACCACAGTCAGCGGCAACAATTCAAGTAAAGCGTTGTACTCACCAGTACCCGCCCAAGTCTCAGTCAGACACAGGAAATCCAAGTCATTGGAAAGGAAATACTCCCTCAGAATATGGGTCTTGTTCGTCAACGACCGGGCGTTTAACAACGCGATCCTTGTGGGAGTAGCAACGGGAGGGATTGCCTCTTCCGATCGCCGATCCCGGGGGAATTCCCTCAAAAGTTTTCGCTGGATAACTCGTCGAGAAAGGCGTGGGGGGTAGAAAAGCCGTGGCGCGTGGGAGAGCCAACGGCTGTTATCAAACACGAGTCAACGGGATCGAGGGCACACCACGACGGAGTAATTCCGTGTCGGGAACGAGCAGCGATCGAAGTGTGTCTCAGATCCCATTTTAGCTTCACGAGCTGACCGCTACGTTTGCGGCGGCGGCGCTTCTGTGAAGGGGGCGAGCGAACGCGGAAGAGATTAGCCGGCAAGTTAGCCAAGAACGGAGGTAGCGTCTTTTCACCACCGTCTTGCCAAAACGCGGCCGAATCTCCGACGTGTTGTTGAATCAATAACAACGACTGCCGATCATAAACCAACCGAGACGCTGTTAGGGAGGTAACAAGCATTGCGAATAGTAATGTCAGGGTCAAATGAATTGATTGCGGGGTGCCACAGGGTGGTCGTTGAAGCCCATTGCTTTTCCCAATTTTGATGCGGACGCCGTATCGGTCTGTCGTGGTCAAGAAGGAGCTGAGCCACCGGTCGATCTACGTCCCGACCCTCATCTATGGTCACGAGCTACTATGGGTCGTGACCCAAAGAACCAGATCCCGGATACAAGCGGCCCAAATGAGTTTTCTCCGCAGGGTGTCCGTCCGGGCTCTCCCTTAGAGATAAGGTGAGAAGCTCGCTCATCCGGGAGAGAGCCGGGAACATTCGGTAGCGGGCCGAGAATTGTGCAATATTCCGACAATGTATTATTGTTATTATTATTGTTATTGTTATGATGATGATGATGATGATTATTATTAGATGAATATTATTATGATTATTATGATTGTTGTTGTTATTATTATGATTATGATTATGATGATGAAGATGATGATGATTATGATGATGATGATTATTATTATTATTATTATTATTATGATTATGATGATGATGATGATTATTATTATTATTGTTATTATGATGATGATGATGATGATTATTATGATTATTATTATTGTTGTTGTTATTATGATGAATGATGATGATGATGATGATTATTATTATGATTATGATTATGATTATTATGATGGTGATGATGATGATTATTATTGTTATTATGATGATGATGATGATTATTATTATGATTATGATTATTATGATTATGATTCTTATGATTCTTATGATGATTATTATTATGATTATTAATGTGAACGGACACCCCCGACATCGGCCCTACACGTATGCTGTGTGAATCTTGAGGCAGGTGCAAACGATTGTGTACGCGTGTGTGAGCATCACACACACGTAAAGCGAACAAGACGTTGGCAAAATGTATTCCGATGGCGTCACTGTCAATTTGCTCAAAGTCTCTTCTGATTGAAAATGTGTTTCTTCCAAAGGAACCCCCCCCCCCAAAAAAAAGGCGAGTCAAGTCGTGCCGCTCGCGCCTCTTCTCGCCCTGCCCTCAAAGGGGCAGCTGGATGTCTGCCGCAAAGCCCCACGCAGCCGCACCGCCACCGCCACCGCCGCGGTCTGCCCGCAGCCGCCCGCCCGCGACCCGTCACCCAAAACATTTGCATCAACCTCAGCCGGCCTGCCAAGCTACACACGGCTTCTCGGCTTCTCGTCCCGCTGCAAAGGCGGCTCTGTGTGGAGCCGCTGCGGCCGGGGGGGCGGGGGGGAGGGGCGCTCTGGGTTCGGGATGGCATTTGACATGAGACGTAAAACCCCACTGTGGTCTTTTATGCCTTTGTGGCTTGCGGCCATGTGGGAGCCTCTCTGGAGGTTTCTTGGGCCCGACCGCTGCGACTCGCGAGCGAGATGAAGAGCAAAAATAAAAAATAAAAAAAAGAAGAAGTGGCCGTCAGCGGGGATTGTTTCACACATGCCACAGGGGCGCGTGCGCCCCATCTTGGACGTTACACCGCCAGTCAAAGCCCCGCCCCCCCCCCCCCCCTCCGGCCCCCCACATCATTCAACATGGCCGCCGAAAGCTAATCCCGGGGTTCTCTTCCGCCTTTCTTACTTCTCATTTTGGCAAAAAATTCTGGGGCAAAAGCGCAATTGTGCACTTTTCACGGCGATTTCTTCGCCAAATCCCTTTTTTGTAGCTTCGCTAATGGCAGAGCTAGCTAAAGGGCCGACAGACGGACAGACAGACAGACACGTCCGTCCACCCGTAGCCGGACAGACGACACGTCTTTGGTTGGTGTCGCTTTCCATGACTCGGGTCAATCGCAGTTTTTCGCTTGAAAATCTGCCCGACAACAACGCCAAACGGGTTGCAGTCGTGTACATGCGCTAACACGCCGAGGCGATTTGACATTTGTACGACTTTCAGCGTCCTAACGGCCCCCAGGAAAGCAGAGCTGGTGTGAAAATGACTGAGGGTTTGTTTATTTATTTTTACGTCGTCCACGACGGACAAATCAACGGCGGGCCGCCGGAGGAGGCCACGCGCGTGCGTCGTGATGGTCACGGCGGCCGCCCCCGCTCTGTTTGTTGACACGAGTTAAGAGCGGGCTCGCATCATTAATGAGTGCTTTGCGTCCAGCGTGTAACCGCAGCGAAGCCGGCGGGTCAACAAGGTTGGCCAGGCTAACCGCGGCGTGCCTGCGTGGAAGAGAGAGCGAGCGCGAGAGAGCGCGAGAGAGAGAGAGAGCGCCTTCGCCGGAATAGTCCATGGAAAAAGTCCGACTGGAAATGCAATCGGCGTCGGCGTCGCGTGCGAGTACGCGAGAGGTTTGACGCTGAACAGAAATAGCACGGAATGAATTGATGCTGAAAATTGAAAACGGACAAGGTTGATTGGTTTGAATTGGGCCAGAAACGGGGGGGGGGGTGGGCAGGGGGCAATCTGTCAAATGCCTCTTGGTACGCAAATTGTGACCGGTACCGGGCCACGGCCCATTTGCTAGCGGACCGCACACAAACAGACCTGCCGGCCGCGAGCAGATTGACTCCGTCGGACGCGGCGGGAAGGGTGCGAGAGTCCAGCCCGGGGGTGGGCAACCCGCGGCTCGCGAGCCGCCGCGTGCAGCTCTTTGGCTGGTTCGATGCGGCCCTCCCGGGCTTTCTCATGACGAGCGTCGGAAACGCCTCGGCGGCGGCGGCGCTGCCATTCGAACAAGGGCGCTAAGTACACAGAACGGACGGTGAGCCCTCGCTATTTCGCCGTTCGTTTATCGCGGCTTCCGTGCATCGCGGATTTTTAACATAAAAAAAAAACAACAATATATAATATATATATATATATATATATATATATATATATATATATATATATATATATATATATATTAGAGCTGTCAAACGATTAAAATATTTAATCTAATTAAAAACTCAACTGTCATAATGAACTCAAATTAACTAAAAATTAATCATGATTACTCACGCGTTTTTTATCGTTTCTGAATTTCCTTTTAGATTTTTTGTCCTATTTTCCCCCATTTTAATGCTCTCATCAACATGGAATCATGAATCAGTTTTCTATGTGCAAAATGCAAATATTTACTGAAATAACAATTTCGATTTTCAATTTGACATGAACATTTTTCACTTGGGGCAGTTCTTCACACATCATCTCTCACACAATATTACTGTCCATCAACAACAGTGAAAAAAATATTTTGTCACACAACAGCTGCTTGAACAGCTCTTTTTAGGGAATCAAAACAGCGCAATATAAAGTGCACATCTAAGGTAAACTAGTACTTGTAATGGAGGCTCTCGCTGGCAATCCGTAGTGGAGTTGTTCAGTTAATTCAGTTTTTCACGGCCCCCTGAATAAGGATTGTCGGTCAGCATGGAAGGATCTCTCGTTCTGTACTTTTTGGATCATTTATTGGAGCACTTTGCAGCAGAGTAGTAGTAGTAGTAGTAGTTGTAACAGAAGTATCAGAAGCAGGTAATCCCCTAAACTACACATAAATGCAGTAAAAAAATAATCTATCTATCTTTCTGCATCACAATGTAAATATGTGTAGAATTGACATTAATTAATACCTATATTTAACAATACGTTTAATAAATAATGTAATCAACCCTGATTTCACTATGTATCATGATTGTCATCATTATTCATTGTTTTAAACGTAAGAAACATATCAAGTGGAATCGAACAAAAGAACTACAAGTCCCAAAGGTCCAACCCGGAAGTGGAGCGCCGGCATGATTAACCCCAGCTGCAACGCAATTT
The DNA here is from genome assembly GCA_026261675.1 of Hippocampus mohnikei. Classification (NCBI taxonomy): domain Eukaryota; kingdom Metazoa; phylum Chordata; class Actinopteri; order Syngnathiformes; family Syngnathidae; genus Hippocampus; species Hippocampus mohnikei. The sequence continues at coordinate 577,730 of JAKGUB010000330.1, forward strand.
ACTTCGTTTCAACGTCAGATTGCAGCCGGACAAACATGACAACGATGCAAAAATGAGCTCAATCAAGACAACCCTGTTCTAGCAACATTTTAGCCCACGCTGTTTAAATTGCCGATTGCGAACGCTAACTGACTGTGATTGCATCGCAATGCGGCAAACAAAAAGCACAACGGACACAATGCAAAGCAGACAAACAAAGCAACCGATCGTGACCGAATCGAAAAGCTAACTTGACACATCTGACTTGATAAGAAAAGCACACGCGTAGCTTACCGTTGAGCCATGCCGACGACCAAGCGAGTGTATTCCCTCACGAAAAAAAGCGCTCTGCTGCTTGAACGGTCACCTGTCAGTGGCAGCCCCGCCCCCCTCTTAAAGCGCCAGGTCAATCCAACAGGAGTCGTTCGATGCAATGCGAATGATTTCAGCTTGAGTGGAGCTGTGGACAATGTTGACAGGCTTGCATGCTGTCACTTTGGTCTTGTCAGTGGAACAATCTGGCAACTTTTTAAAAGTCAACTTTCCATTCCTAAACTATTTAAGTATCCGTTTTCGGTGTCTCGCGCTGCCGTGGCTGGCAAAACAAACGTGCGTGGACCTGTGCAGCGCGCTTGATGTTTTGTTTCTGGTTTATTTAGAGAGCAACGTCACATCCGCTGTGACGTTTGCCGCGTTAATCTCGCGAGAAAAATTTTGATCCCGATAAAATTCATTTAAATTAATGCCGATAAAATCGCACTAAACTGACAGCTCTAATATATATAAAAAAAAAAAAAAAAAAAAAAAAAATATATATATATATATATATATATATATATATATATATATATATATATATATATATATATATAAGCTGCCATCATAATAAACAGAAAAAAAAATATATATATATATATATATATATATATATATATATATATATATATATATATATATATTTTTTTTTTTTTGTGTGTGTGTGCTTACATCTGAGACCAAATTTGCAACAGTGAAAAACCCCTGTTGTGAAAAATGTCTTGCCCGCAAACACGATTTCATTGTAGAGGAGTTTCCCTGCATAAACAAGAATATAACTTGCGTGGTGTAACCTGCGAGTCAGCCGCAAATGAACCCTCGGCGTCTCGTCCTCGAACGGGGTCAAATGCGTTCAAAACATCAGACAATGACAAATATTTCAAAAATCAGCTAAGCCACGTCGCCGTCGTGGGAAAACCGTGTGGTGCCGGCCCAGAAGCAGCTAGCTTTCAAAACAACCTCAGCTGCCATCATAATAAACAGAAAGCACGGCGGCCAACTTTGAGCGGCTCGCGCGTGCAATTGTTAAATCAAGACGTTAGCGATCCCTGACACGTGTTGATTGCCGCGCTCCAGCCGTGTTTATCCAGAGCGGCCCGTTGAGTTGCCTCAAAATTGACGGCAATTTGAGAGCGCCGAAAGGAGCGGCGGGCGGCGCGAGCCTGCTTTCGATGCACAGCGCCGCCTTTCCGAGAAGGCGACGGCGATAATCCGTTCCGACGTCGGGCCGGGGCTCGTCACCCGGCCCTGTTCCGCCGCTGACCTCGGCTAGCCCAAAAGCCGCTGGCGTAACACTATCCTATTTGTCAGCGCAAAAGATCCCCACCCTATGAGCGCAACGCTAAAATAAGCTCGGCCGTCACCAATTGAAAACACATGCCGGCCGGGGCCTCCATGATGTAAACGTTCAAACGTGTTAATTCACTAATGAACAGTGAGTCCATTAGACATTGGATTACACACTCCGGGCAGGAGATAAATCAACACTGAGTGTAAGTCAAACACGGGGGATCGCAGCCAAGGCGGCTTGTTTTCTGTCCGCCTGCGGTTTGCCAACAGTCGCGCTGCGCGCGGGCCCCGTTTTGCTAGCGACGGCCAACGCGCGGCTCCCGTCCGTATCCCCTTTGTGAAAGGCCGGCCTTTGCGCGCTTGCTCGCAATCATTGCCAGGCTGGCCGGGGAAGTAAGCGAGTACAAATACTTCCTCACTGCACTTCAGTAAAACGCTCGCCTGTCATGGATTTTTAAAAAGTTGCCGACTGGAAATTGGTGGGCCGTCGGTGTAGTACCAAATTTGACCACAACGCGAGGGGCAGCGCTGAGTCCTGGGGGAAGAGACGCAGCGTGATTAACAAGACGAAGCAGAAGCAGCGAGGCCTCTTACCTGCTGTGTGGGTGTTTTACCCTAAAGATACTTTATCACAACACATCGTAATAACATCATCAAATAGTACGTAAAGAACTAAACAGTTTTCATTTGTTCATGAGCGCTCCTTCAGGCGTGCCCGACTTGGCCACTGGGGGCAGTGTAACAAGGTCATTCATTCATTCATCTTCCGAAGCGCTTGATCCTCACTAGGGTCGCGGGGGGGGGGTGCCGGAGCCTACCCCAGCTGTCTCCGGGCAGTCGGCGGGGGACACCCTGAATCGGTTGCCAGCCAATCGCACGGCACACAGAGACCAACAACAATTTAGAGTGCTCAATCAGCCTGCCATGTATGTCTTTGGAATGTGGGAGAAAACCGGAGCACCCGGAGAAAAGCCACGCAAGCCCGTGGAGAACATGCTAACTCCACACGGAGAGGCCGGAGCTGGAATCGAACCCGGTACCTCTGCACTGTGAAGCCGACGCGCTAACCACTGGACTACCGGGCTGCCCGCAAAGTCATGTCAACACAAAACTTTCTTGACCGCTGCACGGAATTCAAAGTAACATCGATGCTAATTCGCATTAGCCGGTCAATGGCATTTTGCATTATATGTTAGCATTAAGCTAACAGCAGCAATGCATGGCTTAATTTAATATTTTGGAGTGAAAATAACCATCTATAAGCCATTCGGATGACGGATTTAAACGTGTGCAGGTGGTAAAATGCTCAGTATTGTCTTTTATACGGTCTCTGTAGCACGGCTTTTTTTTTTCCCAATAAGCGGGTGGTTCGCTTTTTTACGACTCTAGACTTTCGTGAGCTCTTTATTCAGTTCTCCCGCGCTACTGCCTGAGCAAAAAAAAATAACAAAAAAATGAAATCAAATTAAAAAAAAAAATGGAGATGAACTTATTGGCGTTTGTTTGTCGAGTTGTAAATCAAGCGCCTGCACTTCAGGCAGCCGATCTCCTTCCTGTCAGATGAAGCCGGCCCGGCCCGGCCTGGCTCGTGCGGGTGGGTGGGTGGCTTCTGGAAACACTGACGATGTTTATGTTGCACTGTCCCCAAGGAGAGGGGAGCCTTGTGGTTCTGATGGATTACGGGGAGGGGGGGGGGGGGGCCGGTGGGGCGGCACGGGGTTGCAGAGCCGCTTCCAAGTTCAGTGTTAATGGCGAGAGTGAAGTGCCTGCGTAGGTGTGATGTGTTGGCCTTTGCCGGTAGCTGGCACCTTTCCCCCGAAGTGCAGGGGGGGGGTGGGGGGGGGGGGGTCCCCAAGTATTTTGGTTTAGGTTTTGGGCCCAAAATGAGGCGCTTCGGTTTGAAGGCGTCACTCACTCATGTTTGGAGTCTGACTTGCGGAGCGCGACGTCAGGGCTGTGTCGAAAGGTCACACTGACGTTGACGTGATGGGCGCACGAGCGCTTGGGAATGGGCAACAAACGCTGATTGTACGCGCGCATTTTGCCGCGTCCGTGTTCCTTCTCCCTCTTCTTCGGCTCGAGCAGAACCCTGCGGCGGCGGCCGGGCTAAAAAGCGTTCCGATGGAAAAGTCAACAATGGCGGCCGAGCCGAGCGCTGCCAACGTGCAAAACTGACAAAAGAGACTCACTCGATGAAATTTCCCACATGATGCCACGCGCGCCCATTTGGAGCTGCATCGCGGCAGATGACCGTAAAACATGTCGGGGGGATTTATTGCACTTCTTACGCTGCCTGCTGTACGTATGCCATGACGAAGTGGAGTCCCTCAGGGCGGCATCGTTCTCTATAAAGCCGCTGTATTGTTTGCGCGTGTGTGTGTGTGTGGGCGAGCACGCCCGAGGTGTTCTGGTCGACATTCATGAGGACTTCCTTCCTGGCAGACGGAGGCCGGCACCTGATGACTTAGCGGGGAGGAAGGACTCCAATAAAAAGGATCCGTTTGTTCTCTTCAGCTTTCAACATCCCCACACAAATGATTTGGTGTCTGTGTTCTTTCCCAGAACTGGGAAAAGTAACCCCCCCCCCCCCCCAAATAAAAAGAAATAAAACTCGCTTGGCTTGCGTTTGAAGTTCATTTGCGAAATTTCGGGAGCTTTCATGTTTAGACCTGCAAATTCGCTGTCCTTTTTCTTGGCAAGCTAGGCGTCGCCATGGCAACAGCACTCGACGAAGTTTATCGTCAACGTTGCACGCCCGTCGAGGGTTAGCCGCCGACCATAAAAGAGAAGGAAATCGCTCTCGGCCCCCAAGTGTGTGATACAACAACAACAACAACAACAACAACAAAACACGATTTGAGGTAACAAAGTAACAAAAATTAGCCCAAAGGCAAAAAGGCACAAAAACAAACGCTGTTTACAACGTATTGAACAAAAAGGTCAGAAAAAATGGGTCAAAACCAAAAGGCGGCAAAAGCTTTCACGCAAACAAAGGATCCATCATAAAATTAACGAATACAAGAAGGGACGACGAGCTACTAAGTAAGGAAGCCCGAATTCTTGAAGGCACATTTTATTTGATGTTGTTTTTCACATTGTATTTATGTTTTTAACTGCTTGTTGTAAGGTGTCCTTGAGTGCTTAGAAAGGCGCCCACAAATAAAATGTATTATTATTATTCTTATTA